>JAVSBS010013647.1:0-115261 GCA_033124195.1 Coracias cyanogaster
TTTTTTTTTTTTTTTTTTTTTTTTTTTTTTTTTTGCCAAGACCACGTCAAATGAACTAAAAAGAAACCAGTTGACAACAAGCCTGTGTGTGCCTGAAGTCATGATTTCTGGGCAATGAGGTAACAAATTCTGAGCAGCACAGTTACCTGCTTGAAGAGCAATAAAACAGAGGTGGTTTTAACAAACTTATTCATAAGGTGCAATATGATTATTCTCTGTGAACCTCCCTCAGCCTGCAAAAGGTTCCTGGTATCTGACAGAGCTGAGGACTAGCTCAGCCTTCCTGGAAAAGGATACGTATAAAGGAGATGAATCTCATCCCAAAAGGTGGGAGCAGTACAGTGAAGGTAACACAGAGGGTTAGTAGAAAGACACCTCAGTCTCCAGTTCTGGAGGATATCTGAGCTGAAATAATTGTTCCACCAGTGAGATGAAGATGTTGGACCTGAGAACATGAGGCTCCATGAGCCTGAGCATGGGTAGACCTGATTCTCAAAGACAGACATTGTCATCTTGAAGGAACAAGTTTGGAAACACACAAACATACGGATACTGTCTCCAGGCTGAAAAATTCAACCTAGAATAACATTAAAAGAACATCTCTGGGCAGGGAATGCAACATCCAGCTGAATTTTTTCCCAGGGCGCAGGTCCTCCATAGAAGCTGATGACCATAAAGCTGGTTAATTGTGTCACTGCCCACCTCCTCATGTGATGCCCTGCCAGCTTTGATCTCTGGAGCCAATAGCACCCCTGGTTGAGCAGCTGCTTACAGAGAATTTTCCAAAAGGGCTCTTGTCTCTTTGTTTGTTAGCCCTTCTGAGCTCATTAGCCCCTCTTGGTCCGAAGCAGTCAAGCCCCGGTGATATTTACTGCTTGATGAAAAACCCCCCCTTTACATAGCCCTTCCAGTGAAGGCTGACTTTAAGAAACTCATGGCATAATACAGCCTCGTGTTGACTTTGGGTAGCCAGCTGGAGTCTTTTTGGGAATAATGCCACTTGTATTAATTATGACTTCGTACTTTGCACAAGAAGCCTAGTGAGCTAGAGGCAAATAAATGGGGTAGGCAGCTATGACACCAAAAGAAGACCCCCAGAACATTGTTTTTTTCCAGAAGAATAACTCCAGAGCATGTGTTCAGGTAGATGTCACCCACAAAAGCCAAATACAAAGCTTCCTTATGTTTAAAACTGCTGAAACTATGCCTTCTCTCTGTCTTAAATAGGAATATAATTCTTTTTCTGTATTTAACTATGGGTCCCATAAGAAGCTATTATAAAACCACTCCCCACAGGTGAGCATGGATTGCAAAGAAATGCAGTTACAACTAGCCCTAAGCTATGGTGGCAGAAGGAAGGTCAAAGAAAATTTAGAGCAAATGGAACAGAAGTGAATGCATGGAAAATACCATCAAGGTAAAGCAGCTCAGTACACCTTCACTCGTGGCTAGGCCATGGATTAAACTACACAACTATATAGAGCTCCAGCTCAGTATACCAACTGTCCTTTCCCTATTCAGCACCCCACAACCCCATACCCACCAGTGTCCTCTCCCTGTGCAAAGACATCGTCAAGAGCTGAAACTTGGCAGCACTCCACTCCAGAACTCACAAGGGAACTGAGAGGGGACCAGAAATTGGCTACTGTCCTGGACTGAGAAGAAAGCTCTGAGGTCTGATTTGGTGCCACTGCTCTTAAATGCAAGAGACATAAGGGTCAGCAGGGGGGAATCTGGACACAATGTGGAGCAATTATGTTCTGCAAGTTCTGCCCTGCAGAGCTTACTCAGGTGGACAGACTCATTAGCAACAATTAACATCCCATTTCCAGGCATGGCTTGTAAAAGTACAAGGGTAATTACTGACTCAAAGCTGAAGTAACATTTAGAAGTCAGTTTTACTGCACGTCCAAATCAAACAAACCAGATCTGAGTTTCTGCAGACACTCAGTAGTCTCATGAGCTGTTTCTGGGCAACAGGCAGGCGGTTACACAAGCAGCCTTGCTACAGCTCCAGCAGGCTGAAACCACGCTTTATTCAAACTGTTTCTGAATGGTGCCTAATTGCATTCTGCCTCCCTGCTTATTTATTACTTCACATGAGGTGACCCTGTTACGTAGTGCAGCTTCGCACCATGAGCATCAAAGGGAGGTTCAGAAGTTATCAGAGCTTTCTTATCTTGTAGCCAACATGATTTCCTAATCGGCGCACATCTGCCTTGCATTTTGTGAAATTTTAGCACGTTGAAATCAACTCAAAAAAGTTTTTCTGGAGCCTGCTTGGTTGGTATACACTCAAATCACTGCTGCTTCATGTCCTGGTCCTTCCAATGCTCAAGTACTTGAGTCACTTTGCACGTATGAGCAGTCCCCTTGACCCAGTGGGAACATCTGAGTGGGTAAGTGTCTGCAAGATCCAGACCCTAAATCTGAAGTGAGGCTGAAAAGCATGGGCAAAAAGAGGTCAGAGAGAAGGAAGGACATGATAAAAACACACTAAGTAGCAAACAACCTCGGGCTGTGAAATCAGGTGTTACTATTTAACTGCTCATAAGAAAACAATAAGGTAATCCTGGTAGTACAGGTAAGATAACAAACTGAGAAATGACAGAAGGAAATACTAACTTCTAATCAAGTCACATAATTCTCTCTTGATCGCAAAAAGTAATCCATGCTGGAAATAAATCAAAATGCAACAAGGGAACTATTGTACTTTTAGCTATGGAAGAATGATACGTGCATTGGGTGATTATGTCAGGAAAAAGATACAGCAACAATAAAGGGACAGTTCCTCAACACAGACTGGAAGATGTTGCCAAATTGATCGGCAGTAATTAACACGTATCACCGGTTAAATATGAAGCATCACAAAGTTTGGTTGTTGGATGGGGGAAGAACAGTGGCAGCTGAGATAAAGTTTGTACAAGTTAGGCTGAAAAGCAGTTCAGGGCAGGGATTTGTGTTATGATATCTTTCTACACCACCCATATATGCTATTACTGGGATGGATTATCAAGCCAGAAAAAGCTGGTTACAAGAAGAAAAAAAAAAAAGAGGTTTTTTGTAAGTAATACTGTTGAGGACCTGCGTGCTCGGGGATGCTATCGCTCATTCAGGGATTAAACTGAATTTCCAGGGTCAGACACACAGCAAAACAAGCCCTTCCATCACCTCGGACAGCCCGCTGCAAGACATGAGGGTGATTGCTCTTGACCTGCTGGTCTCAGTTTTGGCATCATGCCCTGATTTGAGTAAGTGTGACTCACTAATATTCTACCGAAATACAGTTTCCTGGATTTTGGGTAACTAACCATTTGTTCTGTTACAATCCTTTCCACTCACTCCACTTTGCAGTGTGGCAATAGGGATGAAGAGTAAATGTGCTGGAACACCATCACCAGCAAACCCAGCACAAGTCCTCCTGCAACTTGCACATCCTGAAACCACAGCATGCTGAATTTAAATTTTAAAAAACACTTTCTCCCTCACCCACTGCACTAATCCAAGTGATTGCTGTGACAGAGGCACTGAGGAGTTAACCATGACTGTGGCGGGTTGGATGGAGCCTAAGCCTTTGATGTGCCTCCATATGTCAGTTTGTGGATGTTGCTGCGGAGCCCCTGTATTTGGAGCTGATGAGTACCCCTAGAGCTGCAGCTCCTGCCATTAATGCAATCAGAAGCACAGCTAGATGGGAATATAGAGAGCAGCAGCCTTTCAGTGGGAAAAACGCCTGTTTGTCCCATCCGAAATGCTTCACAGCAGCTTTCAGATTTTGACAACTGCCTGGGAAAGCATTAGGGGAGTTTAGGGGGAGACGCAACAGCTTCGCCTCTTTTCTGATCCCAAGGAGTCACTGACATGTTTAGTTCACAACAACCAGAACAAACCGACAGCAATTTTGCAAGTTTTTTTCCAATAGGAGCAGTAATCTGGGTGGCTCCGTGCTCCGGGGATCACGCCTGGGTGCCCCGAGCGGCAGAGCATCAAATCTTCGAGTAACCAAATTTTCAAGTAACTGAGGCTTGACAGAGCCAAGCAAATTCAAACCCTTTTGCTTATTTGTTTCTGAAATGCTTGGAGGACTCTCCACAGCATGGATTCATGACACTGCCAGGTTTAGGTGGTAAACTGCCAGTTTCTGTGCATTAACATAGATCTTCTTAGGCTTTTATCGGCACACCCAAACATTAGCAATTGTCTTGCTATCTCTTCTTTCCACTGCGTGATTTTTTTTCTTTTTTAAATGCCAGGATTTTGTTTCTGAAGATCATATTCTCATTTAACTATTTAAAACTGCTACATACCCATGTATACAAATTTACCTCATGTATTTCCACATTGTCTGAGATAACTTCATAATTTTACACTTAGATTATTAATTACTTTGCAAACACATCATCTCAGACATGACTGAGTAGCTGAAATACAGCATTTTAAAGTTAGGACGCCTGAGTGGTTTCCCCCCCTGCCCCTTTGAGCTCTCCTACTGCTTTATGTAAGGTGCTGGGTAGCCCACTATAACTTTTTGCAACTCGTTTTTTTTTTCTCTCTTTTGCTGAGCTCCAATAATTTCTTTCTCAAAATGTTAGTGTGCAACTAAATTCATTAGCTTCCTTTTGGGTGATGAAACAAAAAGTATTACCACTTATTGAGCTTGGTAATCAAAGATAATTTGAATATAATGTGGCCTCAAAATTAATAGCCCTGAAACAAATAAGAAAAATAGACTCTAAGGAAAATTACCAGAATAGGAACACAGCAGGCTGTCTTTAAATTTGTCTTTAAAAATAAATTGCATACTAATAATCCTATTATTCAATGGAAAAAAAGTGTGTCTTTTTATGTTTATTAGATACTCTGGAAAAGCCACAGTCTTTTATAACACTATTTCTCACAAATCAGTTTAATGACAAGATACTGTGCACTTCATCTCACATTTAAGTAAATATGTTTATTTCATCCTGGAGAGAGATTTTATTTTAACTTTAAGATTATAATTTCTTACAAGCCTCTCACAGAACAACATGAGCTCTGCCAAATGGAAATACATACCATCTCCCTCAGTATGCTTAAAAACTAAGTTTTTTTCCTCCAGCACAGAAAAACACTTATTTATTCTGACAAAGAAGTAAAGGATAGCGATCAGGAACACTAAAGTTAACTGCTGCCTGAAGTCATAAACATCTGGTGGCTATTTTAATTGCATTGTGAACTAACCACAAAATCCTCCGCTAAAAGAATAGCAATATTCCCTCTGTGCAATATTGTATTTTAGAATTCCTCTCTTCTGAATCAATGTCAGACATGATTACAGCACAATGAGGTCTGTGTTTTCATGCCTGCATCTTCTTTAAAATGCTGTGCACCCTTATTAAAATTACAGTGTTACTCAAATGTTCGCACACAGAATTATTCAGGTTATTGCTGCAAACACTGACTTAAAGACAAAACAAAATACTTACACCCTTGCCACTTTTTTGCACATAAGTGAGATAAATTAGTGTGTCTGTATACAAATACCAGACACTAGAAAGCACACGGATAATCACACAAGCGCACAACATTGCATATATAAGAATGTGTGTGTATATATATATACAAACATAAAGATATTTATACATATATATGCATATACATGTATATATAGGATGCATTTAGTAAGTAGCAACACAACCTACCTAAATGTGAACAGAAATTGTTGTTAATAAAATACTTGCATGAGTTGTACAGGGACCTTCTAAATGTCTGTGCTTCCTGGGGAGACCAAATGACCTCTTTTTTACAGATACCAAGATCAAAGCTCTTGGTTTAGATACTCCAGCTGTCTCTCTCGTTGGCATTTGACATGCAACCCGGTCCATTTAAAATCAGGGGGCATGTAAACATTTTAACCCTTGGCAGCAGTATCTGAGAAAGATGCTAGCAATAAATGGTCATAACTGCCCGCACCAAATCACATTTGGTGTCCTTCCTTTGAAGTCCATGCAGGCACTGTACCCTATGGTTTTGACAAAGAGCCAAGTCCAAAAAAAGGATGTAGGCTCACAAAGCTGGCCGGATGTGGACTTTGGGATCCAGAGTGGCTCCATGCAGCAGAATGGTTGCCTCCAAACTCATTGCAGGCCTTCATGCCTGACCTTGGAAGGACCTTGCCCACAGCTCTTCTTTGATGCACTGCCTACATTGCCCCAGCACTCAAGTTGCAATTTTTTTGCCTAGGTGGAGGGGCACCTTCATCCCTTGAGAAACCTACTTTGGTGGGTGTACACAGGGGTAACACATGCTGACAGGATTAGACCCTGCACTTGATACAGTCACAGCCATATTCTTTTTTAAAAATCATTGCCACAGGAGGGTGCCATTTTTCTGTTTAAGCCCCAGTTGGTCAGGTCCCTTCCTCAGAACCATGTCACAGGGTTCAAATTCCTCTTGAGATCCATCATGTATCAGAAGAGCAGGAGATGATGGATGTGAGCCCAGGAGTGATATCCTCACATGCCACACCCTTCCTACCAAAGTCAAGCCAAGTCCCTAGAGACAGGCAAGCAAACAACATCAAAAAGATCCTGTGGGTAAAAGCATTTCTTCTGGAGAGGACTTCTGGTCCTCACTGCCAGGTTGATTGCTGTCACATTTTTGGAAGAAAGAGAGCAATGGAAAACTAGCATGCTTCTCTTACTCAGCCACACTTTAAAAGGAGTCAGAATGTCTCTCTCCATCTCTCTCTTTCCAGCCCTTCAAGAAACAGTGGTGAACCCCATCCCATTTGACTCTTGAAGCTATCTGTCTCCTGCACCAGGTATACATGATCTGGAGAAAGGATGAGCTACGTACCCAGATTAAATATGCCCACTTAGCTTGTCTGGGACTAAATGCCGTTATCTCTATACATGGAGCCCAGTCACTTAACTCAGCTTCATTTTGGGTTCAGGTGCTTAAATACTTTTACCCTTAAAATGCCAAAGTGCCCTGATCACCTATAAACAAGCCAGCCATGGAGCAAAGGCATCAAGGCAGGCTGATGAGACACCGGTTATCAGAGGGGCAGAGCAGGCCCGTAGCAGAGCTGTCACATAAGGTGATGAAGAACTTGTTCAACACCACGTAATGCTTGTTGTGAAGAGGAAGAGGGCACTGCAGACCTGGGCACATTCTTCCCGCAGAGACCCTCATTGTAAGGTGGGTGCTGCAAAGCCAAGTCTGATGGTTATTGCCTGGCAATGGAGTGGGGAGTATGTACATGGATGACAGGACAGGAACTGGTTCTTGAGAGGGAGACCTGAGGACCTATTTCCTTCTTGGAGAACAGTTGTTGGTGTAGTCATCTGAAATGGTAGAAATAATCCTGATGGCAGAACCCCAGGAATTCCTCTTCTCCAACCACAAAACAGTTTCTGCTGCACTCACCCGTGTGTTTGGCTTCTGCAAACAGCTGAGTTTCAGGCACGTCCACCTCCTTGCTCCTCCTGGTGCCTTTTTCCTCTTGGACAGCCACTTCCACGAAGGTTTTGTCTCCCCCATGCCCTGACAGGGAACAGTCCAGTTAGACATCTATCCCAGCACTGTGATCTCCCGCCTCCGGTCTCTGTGGGTAGCAATGAGACATCCTCATGAGCATCCCTGTGCCTGAGTCCCACTGTCATTGGGCAAACGTAGCTAAACCCTGACATTTTATGGACCACTCCCTGAGTCTCAGGCCAGATAGTGCCAGCTGGTTTGTACCTACTCAGTTTCCTTCCTGATCTCATCCTAAGGGATTCATCCAAGGTGGAGCTGCTTCAGCCCAGTGGTTCTCCATGATATGCTCACAACTGGTCAGGCTGTGGTGGTTCCTCTGTTATTAAACTCATAAGTACTCAAAACTACATTCAGAGAAGAATTAGTAATATTTAATTCAAATTGACTTTCAGTATTTAAAGGCAATGGCAGTCAAATGCAAATAAAACCGTTAACAGCATTGTAAGCATTAG
The DNA here is from genome assembly GCA_033124195.1 of Coracias cyanogaster. Taxonomy (NCBI): domain Eukaryota; kingdom Metazoa; phylum Chordata; class Aves; order Coraciiformes; family Coraciidae; genus Coracias; species Coracias cyanogaster. Next base: position 7,974 of record JAVSBS010013647.1, read on the forward strand.
AGAATATTTCTGCATTCAACATCTATTGTCAGCAATTGTGCAAGAATTTTATACCAACAAAGACCTCAGCAAACATGATCTAAGGAGGTCATTGAAAGGGGAAATTATAAAATAATGCTAGCCTCTGAAATTTTCCCCCATTATTCTTTCTTAGAGAACTGCAGCAATTAAAGTGTCTTGTTAAATATGTGGCTTTTAAATAAGTGCCCACTAACATAAAATTTACTGTGCTTTAATATTGTCTAAAAGTTATTCCTGTACAAAGAGATAAAACAATCTAACTACACTATTTTAGAGTTTAAACAAATAGACTTTGAGCTGTAGTGGCAAGACTTGATTGTTGTTAACTGACTGTAATTGTATCGGTGCATTTATTTCCACTTCAGATGACATCACAGAAAATCACCGGGGAATGATTTCCTAATAGTACAAGTGTAGGTAGAAATATTAAAAGAAACACTATGCTGAATTCTGTATTTAATACAGAGCTGCCTACAGATGTTTGTAGTCAAGAAATTGAAAAAAAACCATAACTTCTTCAACATTAGTACTGTTCAATAATTACTACCTAACGAGAAAGAATGAAACCTGGATTTCAAACATACTAATCCTGTACTTCGCTATCAGTTGCCGATGTGGATCACCAGTCACAGCTCTAGTTGACTGATTACACAAAAGCACTTTGCAAAATCAAGACTAAGCCTCTACAAAGTGTGAGCTACAGGTCCTAGCAACTGGTTAGAAGTTTGCATAGAGTCACAAAAATTGAATTTGCTGACTTAAAAGCAAAACTCAGGGGGTTTGTCCTGTGCATTTACAGAGTCTGAAGGAGTAATGAATAGAACGGGAACAGCCAAATGAAGCTTTAATTGCCAGGGTATAAATTGAGCAACATTGTTTAAAAATATATTTTGTGTTTGGCTTCAAGTGAAAAAAGGATTTAGATCAAAATTGGTGTTAAAGTTGGAAGATCAGCTTTTGATTTGCCGATAGCAAAATTCAGATGAATTTTGACAAAAATGATAACCCAAACTCGCACGCCTCTGAAATATGATTTCATTGATGGGGCTGTGAGCTTGTTTTGATTTTACTTATTTCAAAACTAATTAAATTAACTGGTGCTGCATCTACCTATTTACACCGTAATCTCAAATCTAATTCTGCAGATGGCCTTGAGACATCTTTTCATCTGTTGCCTTGCAAACAAGGAGAAAGGCGGAAGCAGAGAAAGGGAAGCATAATCAAAATTCCCGGTAGCAACTGAAGATCTGAATATCAAACCGCTTCATTGTCACAATTATTTAGAAACAAGCCATCTTATTTCCAATGTGCGCTATGATCTCACATGGCAAATGGTGGAATATCAGATCAGAGGCGTAGAATTTATGTAATAAATTAGTCACATCAAGCATAATAAGATTTTGTGTTCTATTTCTGCAGCACCACACTATCCATTTCATGAAGGCTTAAACATGTTTTAAAAACCCTCAGAGTTTTCGTGGACATTTCAGCAGCCCAAGAACAGAAGCCATTATACCTTTGCAACCTAATAAATTCTACCAAACTGGTGGGTTTTTCTTCTTCTTTTGAAATTCAGAGAGGAGATAAATGAGTTAAAATAACAAGGAGGAAAATTACCTTCCTGTAAATCTCTGCTAACTTCTACTTTATGGAAAAAGACAAATGTAATTTGGGACAGCAGATTTGTATTAAAATGTGACCCTTTACAACTGGAATGTCCATAACGGGTGGCAGTTGAAAGATCTGTTTTATAACCCCGTCACTTATTTAACAGCCTTGCATGCAATAATTTTTGCATTCAATTTCCTGTACACGTGTAAGACAGCTTGCCCAAGGGAATTGGGTTCCCCTACAATCTGCTTTCTTTTCCTGAGCATTTGCAGTTTCTAGCCACCTGAGGAAGAAAAGGAAGGGGAAAAAAAGAAAAGCCCAATATAAAAAACCCCACCCCACAATAACACTTACTGTATTTATGAAGCAGTGAAGAAGTTTTCATTTTTTGCTTCCAGGGAAATGGAAAAATTCATGGCCTGATCCCACTAGACTTGTGCCACAACTCTGCCAGCTGGAGAACAAACCCTCTTCACCAGGGAGAGCAAAGCTGACCCTCGTGACGGTTGTCAGATGCGGCTACAAAATGCTGTATTCCTCCTTCCTCTTCCATCTCTTCCAGTTCAGAATGGAAAAGGAAGAGGAGTGTGTAGGAAAAGCGTTAAACTCAGCCTTGCAGCTAATGGGGGTAGTCCTGAGCCAGCTATGACAAGAGATGGTAAAGATGTCATTTAGTTTTAATATTTATGTTCTTCACAGTAGTCCTGGACTGTCATGGCACAACTGTATAACTTACAATTTATTATTTGGCATGGGAAATCATAAGGAAATCCTTTACTTAACAATGGAAAGTGTTTTCAGCCCGTTTGATAACTGACACTTCCTTGTCTATTGTTGTCGGGTTTGAGGCGGAAACTGCTGGAGGGAATTGGTAGCCCAGGCTATGCCCAGAGGACTGACTAGACAACTGATTAATCTCCTCTGGCTGTGTAGTTCATTCGGAGTAATAAAAATGAATCAGCTACTGAACTACATAAGGAAATTTTATACACTCGATTATCTCTGCTAACTAATGCTCCAGGCTTTTGGAACTGGCTTTGGGCAGATAAGGACCCTTAGTGCCTTCAGAAAAACCCATCAACGCCCTGTGCTGGCATGGACACTAGCTTCACCAGCATCAGGGCTTTGAAAGGATGTGTTATGCAGTGCTTGTAGACTTGAGGTCATCTGTCTTGTGGTGGATGATTGTACTTTCACCCAACCACTGCCGGCAGATTAAATGGTCATTACAGTTTGTGAATGTAGGTCATCTATATTTAAAGTCCTCATGTGCATATTGCTCCATATCTACATGTATGAAATCCATGATATCTAACAGCTTCTCAGCCTTAAGTATAACTGGTGTTAAAGCTTTTAGCTAAGACGAGATCTGGGTTTGGTTTTGTAACAGACATCACCTCCGTTTTTGGCACAGTCACTTCTCCTGGCACAATTTAATGCCCCTTTTCCCTTTCAGGAGTGAGAATGGTCTCCAGGATGCCTAAGCATTGCACTACAAGGGGCTTACAGGTGTAACAGAAGCACAAGATGGTGGTAATAACTCCAGAAAAGTAAGCACACTTTTTTTTTGCTTTTCTTCCTTCTTTTTGAACAGTCAGTTACCATGTTACAAATCATTTGGCCAGGCAATGCTGCTCACTGTGCCCGAATACAATAAGAAATCCAACAAAGCAGACAAGAGATTAATCAATTTTTCCAATTCCTTTAAAAAAAATGAGTGATGCAGCAAAATAAACTCCCATCTGGATAATTTTTGTTGACACAATAGCGTACATCGCCTAGAGAAGCTGCCTTCTTTGATTTGTTTCATCCAGCAATGAAGCAAATGGATCTTAGCTCTGCAGCTACATTATCTGCAAGAGCATTAGCATGGCTGCTCTGCCATTTATCTCCTGTGCTTCCTAACACGTCCTTCGTCCTGCTGTCACAACAGATATTTCTGCAGCTGGAGACACTCTGCAGTGAGCATAGCAGACCAAAGCAGGTACACAGATGGCAAGAGGGAACTAGGAGGCAGCACATCCTGAATAAAAAGGTCACTCTTTCACCTTCACCTCCTGGGAAGGCAAAAGCATGCTGACAGCACCCTTCATATCACAGAAACTGCCTCTGCACCTGGGAAGGGCATTGCCCAAACATCCCTCATCAGCATGAGCCAGAAGATGGGGAGCAGTATCGTGCATGAAATGTTTAACTTTTCAGCAGAAGGAGTAAGCCTTGCTCTGCTTTGCTTTTCCCCAAATACCCTCAAGGATAAATAGACTCCAGACACCTCCATGAGGACCAGGGCACCAACACAGAATGTTTGGCAGCTGTAAAATTGCACAAGAGTCTTCTAGCTGGCCAATCACAGACTCACAAGCTGATTGAGGTTGGAAAGAACTTCAGCAGGTCATCTTCTCCAACTCCCCTGCTCAATCAGGGCCAACTAGAGCCAGTTGCGCAGGACTGCATCCAGACAGCTTTTTGATATCTCCAGGGATGGCAACTCTACAACCCCTCTGGGCAACCCATGCTAGTGCTCTGTCATTCTCACTATAAAAAAAAAGTGTTTCCTGATGTTCAGAGGGACTCTCCTATGTTTCAGTGTATACCCATTGCCTCTGGTCCTATCACTGGGCAGCACTAAAAAGGGCCTGGCTCTGTCTTCTTTGCACCTTCCTTCAGGTATATATACATTGGTATGATCCCCCTGAGCCTTCTCTTCTCCAGGCTGAACGGCTCCAGCTCTCTAAGCCTTCCTTCGTAGGAGGGATGTTCCTCTCCCTTGGGGATATTCTTGGCCCTTCACTGGACTATCTCCAATATGTCCATGTCCCTCTTGTACTGGGGAGTCCAACGCTGGACCCAGTATGCCAGGTATGGCCCCAATAATGCTGAGAGGGAAGGACTGCCTCCCTCAACCTGTTGGCAACACTCCTGATGCAACCAAGGACACCATTAACCTTCTTTGCCGCAAGGGCATGTTGCTGGCTCATGTTCAAGCTGGTGTTCACCAGCACTCCCAGGTTCTTTTCTCCCAAACTGCTTTCCAGCTGGGTGGACCCCAGCATGTACTGGTGTCTGGGGTTGCTTCTCCTCAGCTGCAGGATTTTGCACTTCTCTGTTGAACTTCATGAGGTTCCTGTTGGCCCATTTCTTCAGCCTGTTGAAGTCCCGCTGAATGGCAGCACAACCCTCACAAACTTGCTGAGGGTAAATAATGCTTTGTCATCCAGATCATTAATGAAGATATCAAACAGGACTGGACCCAGTATTGACATGCAGGGTATACCACTGCTTACTGGCCTCCACCTAGACTTTGTGCCACTGATCACTACTCCCTGAGTACAATTATTGAGCCAACTTTCACTCCTTTCACTCCTTTCAATACTCATTAGCTGCCTTCATTAGTGTTCAGAATCTTAGAAGAAAAGACTTGCCTACTAAGATAACCCTCAAAACTGCAAATCTTGCATTTGGCAATTGAAGAGTGTAGATGCTTTAATGCCTTTTTTGAAGTGCCTGAAAAGTCATTCTGCTTTGCCCTGTTGTGTAATGTAGATGAAGCACTGGACACATCACACAGACAGATGGACTTGGTACAGAGAAAGGCATTTCATGTCTCTCTCGGTGGGATGGTATCCCACCCTGATAGTCATCACTGTAGCAAGGAGAGGGGAAAGAGCCACTCAGCTCTTTTAGGGGGGAAAACATGGCAAAGGGAGCAGAATCAAAGTGATTTTAACCAGCTTGTTATCCTGGTAGCACAGCAGCCTTTAAGAACAAGATGGTCCTTTGTTTTCTTTCTTTCTACAGGATTTCATCTGGTGCTCTGCAATAATGGTGAGGCCCTAGAATGCCAAAAAGTCTCCCCTCACCTCTGTTCATAACACTTGCAAGCTGTCAGTTCCCCTGCTATGAGCTTGTTTTTCTTGACAAGGACAGTGCTGACCACTTGTACTGGCTAGAGAACTGCAGCACTTTGTGCCAGAGGCAAGCCTGCAACTGGACTAGTTACAGCTGTTGAACCTTCACACCAAAAATCCCCCTTTGCAGAACCACTGGCATACAGCACACATCTTTCCATGCTGCCCTAGCCACATCATCAAGCAGGTCTGTACTTTTGTGGTGGTTTCGTTGCAATCAACGTTAGTCCCATGTGTTTGGCTCAGCATTATCCAAACTGCCAAAGCACTGGTGGCAGCCTAGAATCCAACCTTGGCAAGACAAACTTTTTTGCCATCTTTTTCCTATTGAAAGTATGTTAATCAGATCATCAGCACACAAATTTCACAGGTTTGGACATGTGTAGGTAGCACACTAGCACAGCTGGCTGCTGCCTCGCTACCAGATCTGGAGCCATCAAAAGACAGCGTTGCTGCCATGAGGTTGCCACTGCTTGAATTTAGCTGCTGTCTCCATAGTTTGCACAATCACAGGCTAAAGCGCATGGATGTTTTATGCAGCCGTATGGATAGAAGATGTCAAGGTCATAACTGCCAACCTTATGTCACCAGTCAGGTAGTTTAGCACTGATAAAGACTGAACCTGTGTTTACCAGGCAGGTTCCTGAACAAAACAGGGCTAACTTTCTAATGAAATAATAATTTTAAAAAACAGCTTGATAAATATTTTTATTTCTAACTTTAAAACCTGGAGCCTGAGAACTACAAATACACTGAGGAGTCTAGGTCCTGTTTAGGAAAGCAGCAGGGATTAAAATGCCTGAGTAAGTGACAGGCACTAAGCACCTTTTTGCTCCTAGGCCTAAAATGTTATTGATACAAGGGATTGTCAGCAGACTTATTCTGGGAAACAATTTATTCAGTTATTCTGAATTGTTACATTCTGTTCTGGTTGTAGATGCACTGTTGAAACCAAAATGGACAACCTGTCCTTTCCACAATACATTAAACACTTACGTGCTTTGGAAATAATAGGGAGGGACAGCATGAGATTTAGCAGAGCTGGTTTTATTTCACATTCATTCCCAAACTCTTTATCCATTTGTGGGCAAATTGTCTTATTAGTTTGAGTCTTTATAGCCTAAAGTGTAAAAATATTTCCATTATCTCTCTTGTCTGTTCAGCTTGTGAGTTTTCTCTGTGTAAATACAGCGTGCATTAACAGGACTCCAATATTAGACGGCAATTCTAACATTATTGTAATAATAGGTGTAGCCAGCTCACATTAAATCACCATATATTTGATGTAGCAGCGACACTTTCAGTGGAATTAGGCTAGTGAGAAAGTTATCCAAGAGTCTTTAGCAGTGATTTAGACATGAATGCCCTTTTTATGTAAAGCGATAGCTGGAAGGATTAAGATTGGGAGGTTAATCTTTCCTAACGGCTAACTCATTGTTTTCTCAGGATTCCAAAATTCTTTGGTAAGAGACATGGTCTGGACAGCTCACCATTAGCAATTTTGGAATGGAAAGTTAACCGCAAAATAGTCAGAGCTGGATATCTTGCAAAACTCACTCAAATACCGATTTCCTTCTGAGTCTTTCTTCTAAAGATGCCAGACACATTCCTATCCATGTCCAACAACTCTGTTTTCTGAAACAGGAACGCTTGCACATACACACATATCCACATAGAGACACACACATGCTCAAAAGACACAACTTAACATCTCTGCCAAAGAACACGTACACTGGAAAATATATTTAATAAATAACTTGTTTTTCTTATCACAGGCTTACCCTTTGTAAGAAAGGGTATTGTTCATAGGGGAGGCTAACATCAAAGTTAGTATTAATTAATTAGGATCTTTAATGATTTTTTTTCCCTTTGGTTTCTGGAATGGGAAGTCATTCCAACAAATACTTGGGAACGAATTGTGCTGCTTGTCCTTCCCAGAAGGAGAAATGGTTTTCTGTCAAAGAACTGTTGGAAAGCAAAGAAGGAAGGTGCCATGAATACTTCTTGACTTAAATCCCAATGTCTGGAATTTAAAATGAGACCACTTGGTGTTATGCTAATATATACCCAGTATAAATCTGCTTCCAATCATTCTTTGTAAATTTTGTCCTTAAATCCAGCTACGTAACAGGTTAACAAAAGCTTTTTGTTTTAAGCAGGTTTCTCCTTTGTCTTTCTGAAACAAGGCTACAGACCAGCTTTGTGTCTATGGAACACCCTGTCCATGTACGTTCCCTCTGGAGCACTTTTGTTATGGTCTTGCCATTTGGTGGTTGCATAGCCCCTGCTCTTGCCAGGGGATACCTTCCTCCATGAGGATTCAAGCATATGTATAGGCTAAGGTAAAGAGATATGGGGGTTTTTTGAGTATATCTTTCTTGTATCAAGGATCTGAGGACTTCAGGGCAGCTTGTGCTCCGGGGCAAACCAGAATAGAGGATGCTGCTTACGCTTTCACATAATGGGTTCAAAACATATGCAGAACACATTTAGGGACAGGATTTATGAATCAGCCTTGTATTAGCCAACATCTGCTCCCATGGCTATATCCGAGTGGTACATGCACATAAACGGAGCAATGCTAGGCCAGTGAAGAGCACTTTTGGAAATCTGCCAGAGTACACAGTTGTGGGATGACATTTCTCAGTCACACCCCGAATTCTTATATTCTTCTATCCTGTTAGAAATGAAAGTCTTGTTACTTGGAAATTGTTAGTTATGCTTCCAGATCCTAAACAATTATTAAAGAGGGCTATCTCGGGTTATTTATGGCACAGCTGCAATCAGAAAAATATGGCTGTAAAAGTGCCATTGTGGATATCTGGTTCATGAGCAGCTTTCTTCACTCTGTTTACAAATCAGGGGAGTTGTTGGCCTCACAAACCCAGCCAGAGAACTGAGATTTAAATAGGGTCATTTCTGGCTCAATAATCATTAGCAGTACTGAACTTTCTGCAAGATAGAGTCCTCCATCTGAGCGCAGATTTATATCAGCAGGATCAGAGCCTCCAGCACATAAATTCTTTCAAGGACAGCACTGCCTACATTTATGTTTTTAAAGTATCTCACTGAAAGGGGCCTCAGAGCCATATTATATCAGAATTAAATGTTATTTTTAAATCAATGTGTTTCTGAATCTGTTATGCAGTTTTGGCCAACCCCAGGCATTACTGTTAATAGAAAAACAATAATTTAATTTTACTGGCTAATCTACTCAGGACACCTTAGATGAGCCAGTGACCTGATGTCCTTTTGAGACTGGTAGAAAGACAGAGAAAATAAAGGAGACAAAAATTCTTGAAGTTTTGACTAGGAAGTCCAAGTTTAGAGGAAAGTATTTTGTGCCGTACAGATTTGGTTATTGTAAGTTTGGGACTGAATTGTATCACCATTTTTTATAGTGGCATAAAATGAAAAACTCTTTTTAACTACAGTTCTAGCTGTCCCTTTTGGGTTGTCAAGCACAAGCATGCTGTGCACAGGATATAATTAGCCTGATGCACAAGCTAGTGGAATAAATGGACTTTTCATGCCGCTCAGGGTGCTCAAAGGAAAGAATAGCCAGTACAAAAAAATACTTTAGAACTGAAAGTCAAATAAAATTGTTTCATGCAAATGACTTTTTGGCTTGTTTTTTCATTTTGTCTCTGGATGTTTCTTCTTGCTTTTGTTTTGCTTGTTTTGTTTTTGGTTTTGTTTTTGGTTTTTTTTTCTTTTTCTTTGATTGATTTATTCTTCGTAGCTTCCAGGGAGCCAAACCTGCTGCAGGCACAAACTTCCCTGACTATCTGATCTTCTTACCCTGTCCCAAATAGCTGCCATTTCCTGTGTTTCGTCTCAAGAAACAGCCTTGCCAGCTTTCCCATGGCTCACTGCTGTGCACCTCAGGCTGTCTGGTGAGGATGCCCCTGGACTAAGTGGGCTGCAGGCTAAGCAGGCTGAGCCTCGGAAGGGGTGGGGGTCAGGAGACCTCTCATCTGCCCCCTCTTCACTCTGCAGGAATATCATTCAATTTGCTGCCCTGCTTTTTTCTTGGAAGTAGGAAAACTCTTCTGGATCCTACTGACTTCTACTTCTGACTCTTTCTCTTCAAGAAAAAACAAATTCAGTCATAAACTTTGAGAGCCCTTTGCTTTGGAGCTGTCATTTTAAGAGGACCTTGTCTACCTTTAAATAACTTCAGTCCTTAATTGCATGTAATATGTAAAAAGCATAAATCTTATGCTAACTACATACACCCTGTGGATGTTCATACTGAAAGGCCATCCTCCTTCTACCATGTACTGAGAGAGGGAAATGAATCACAAAACACAAGTCTTCCTGAGTTGGACAGAGTGCAAGTGTCTCCCTATCTTGGTTCAAATAAACTTTTGGCTCTGATTCCTAGATCCATTTGAACTGGTGGCAAACTTCCCACTGCCTCTGGTGGCACTGAATCTGGACCTTGGACATTTCTGCTGTGAAATGGAGCTCATAGTCTCTGGGTGAGCCAGGAGAAGGGTCCCCTCCAGCCCACAGGGTCATAGGGTTTGACTCTCACTTACTCAAACATGCAAAACAACACCATCAAAAGCTCATAAACAGCGGCAAAGGCTGGAGGTTAAAAGAAATGTCTGCATGCTTCACAGAAATCCAAAAGCAGTTGTGCAACTGCAAACACATTAAAGCATGAGTCAGTCCAGCTTCTGGAGGGAAAACATGTCCAATGGTGGACAGATACAGTGGGTAAATGGACCACATGGCCCACTGCCATCCTAAACTGTTGCTATTTTAGATCTCTCATATTATTTGCAAAAACAACCCTTTCAAACCAGTTTTTGTGCTACAAAGTGGGGTGTAAGTTCCCTGTAGCCTGGGCTTCTGCCCTGGATCTCGTTATTTCTCCTGTTACACTCTCAGTTTTCCACTTTTGTTTTCTATAACTCTGCTCCCATTTTTTTTAACACTGCCCTTTTTTTATGTCCTCCTCCCTGTTCACACCTCCATAATTCCAATGTTTGCAGTTACTCTCTTTCTACTTTTACATCAGCTGGAATCCTTCTGTCCAGTTAAATTATTTATGGAGCTCTGTTTCAGCGTTTCTTTCTTCTCACTTGATCCCTCACTCCGTATTTTCTTCACCCCTGTGCCAGTATTGGTGCTTGATTATTTGTGTTGTTATTAGCTGGTTTGCTATCTGCCCACATTTGTGCTAGGTTATTTTTCCAGTTTAATCACTACCCTCACCTACCCAGTTTGATGAACTCTTTCCTTGCTTTTCTAAGGAACATCTTTGTTAAAACTCTTTTCCTTAACCCATTTATGGAAAATCCAGCCTGATGGAAAGCTTCATTTTAAAAAATCTTCTTATTCAGGAAGAGCTGCAAAAGTGAAGGTGAGCCAAGCCACTGCTGCAAGATTGCTCTTTAGGCAGTTTTTGGCTGGTCACCTTTTACTAACAGGTGAAGTCAGCATCCCCTTGCTCACCTCATCACACAGCTGTAAACCTCATGCAGCTTGTGACAACACCTACAGCAGTCAGTATGTGGAGAAATACAATTTTGGCTCTAAAATTTTACACACTGTTGTTATGAACTGTGAAAAGATGGCAGCTTTCCATCCAGAAACAGCTGGACTTGTATGTGTATGAATTAAGCCCTGTATTTTAAATCTGTACTTGTCTTATCTACCACAAGGTAAGGATTTCTGGAAAATGGATCAGTCACTGCATTCATACACAAAAGCGTTTTGCTATCCTCACAATAAGTGTCGTAGAAAGTCATGAAATTGTCACACATATCTCATGATCCATTTGCGTGTAGATTTTCAAACCCAGCTTGGCATGTTTTCTTGGAAAAATTGAGTTTTTAAGTGAACAAGCCATTCAGTTCTTAATATATTGCGTTTTTGCAGAGCATGATTGAATGTGTCTTGGATGCCAATCAGCTCTCTCAGTGAAGAGAAAGAACAGACAAAACTCTTGGAGTGTTAAAAAGCTCTTTAGCTGCCATCCACCTTCCTGCTTTCCTTAAGTAACCAGTCTGGTGGGGAGCTGGTTTTTGTCTTCTTGCAAAAACACTTGGGCATGTGCAGTGCAAGGCTTGAGTGAAGCAGCTTCCAGCAGAAGCAAGTCACTTCTTAACTAAGAGCACGACTAAACTCAGTGGAGACAGAAATGAAATATGAAAAGTTAATATTTTGGCTCCAAGGTCTTTCTGGCAGACTTAAGATTATCTTTGGACGTGTCAAGAAAAGCTTTCAGGACAGACCCCAGAGCCAAACATTTCTGAAGTGACTTGCAGTTTGGGGAAACTCAGCCATGCCATGCCCAGATTGAGAAAGAGGGATCTGAAAACTCACCTTGTAAGAAATCAGGCCCCTTTCTGGGGAAACTCAGCCTTCCACCTCCAGTAACTCCCCACATATAAAGGCACTGAGCAAATCCTTCTCAAAGCTATCTCTGTTTCTTCCCAGTAAGACATCTCTGCAAGACGATTTTCATTTCAACATGAACGTCTGGACCACATTAGCTTTTGCGATGTATTTTGCATTTCTGTTACTGAGGCTTAACTGTTTTCAGCAAAATCACTCCCACTGGAAAACTGGTAGAAGTTTTGTCACCTCTTTTATCAATGACATTGAGAGCTTACATGTCAGCCTGCTGCTTCAGAAAGGCCTGGTAAATCACAGACAAGAGGAGGACACAGAATGCTTGAACTGAACTTATCAGTCAGGCCTCAAAGTTGGCTCCATGCAAAAAAGAATTCTCCCCATAACACAAATGAAGAGTTCCCCACTGAAATTGGTCTGTCTCAAAACATCAGCCTTTTAAGACTGTATTTGATTTAAGGCTCAGTGGCTTGATGTCCAATGGAGATCAGAGAGTGCTGAATTCAGGCACCTCATCATCCATTCCTGTTCCCAAGGCCTTTCTGGAATGTAATGCCTTCATTTCCCTGAAGTACTGCTCTGAGTTCAGATGTGCAAAGAGATAGAGCTCAGATTCAGACGGTAGAAAGCAAATACTGCTGCACCACCCCTTCTCCAAGCACCATAGTCCAGAGGTGCCCAGCAGGCAGATGTGCTCCTCTTCAAACTGCGGTCTACTCAGCACTGTACAGGTTAATTATATTTCTTTCACTGAAGAACATTCCTTGCATCAGGTCATCAGGGCAGGGATAGATGCAATTGTTGATTAAGGAGAAAGTCTTTGATTATTGATCCTTTGTGGAAGGATTAGGGCAATAGTGACTCAGCTGTTGCAGCAGCACACAAGCTCCAGACTCCAAGTTGGCTGCCACCCGCTTCTACTACGATCTTCACACTCAGCCTGGGCCTTTTTTCACCCCCAGACATTGGCAGCCGAGCAATGGAAAACAGAACATGTTCAACATGTAGGAGTGTTTACTTTAGTCATGACACAATTTGGGATTTTCCATTTAAGCTTGAAAAACAAACCCTAAACAGACTTTATTAGGAAAATAGTAGCCATGAGGTAAACTTATGTCAATGAATGCCAAGAGGTCAAATAGACGATGCATGACATTTTGGTTGAATATTCTGTGTGTTCCTAGAAGCAGTGCAAAAGCTGGCTCACAAAGTATTTGCTGGAGTGTTATAGTGCCTGGGGAATAGGGCAAGTCCAGAAAGTTTCTGAAAGCAAAGCCTTATTCTGCTTTGTTGTAAAAGAGGTCTTTTCTTCATGCACCAAACCTGAGTGCTCCAGGTGCCAGAGCTGGGGAGTGGCAGGAGATGCCAACATGACACGGACACATCACCAGCAAGAGCCAGAGGATACAGGACAGGCTGGTGCTGCAGACATGCCCACTCTGGCCTGGGTGGAGAATAACACTGACTTTTCCCATGCTGCTCCCAAATTAGTCATAATTCCTCCCAAAAACAGTCCTAACCACCCCACCAAAGTGAGACATTCACAGACATTTCTGGGGAAGGTGCTCTGCTCTCATTAACAGGGGCAGAAATCTTCTCAGCCAGCAAGAGGGGAAGCAAGTTTAATGGTGAAAGCTGAATATGAGGAAGAGTAACCATCCCTGCTTTAAGTAAGGTTCATATTTTGTCCTCAGTCATGAACCTGTGACACATCTCACTCATTTTTACATCATACAAATTTTTAATCTTGCTTTGTTTTTAACTCCATGAGTGGTGTTTTTCAGAAGAATTTCACATGACATGAAATTCATAACGAATATCACAAATTAGACCATTCCTTTATTGACAGCAGCTGGAAACTAGGTAAATCCTATGTTGTCAGAACTCCTGCATTCCTGGGTTATTAGCTGTCTACCAAAATCTTGCCCTTGTTCATCTTCAGGATGCCTTGAAATCATCTGAATAGAAATATTGAATATGTGAAATATCACATGTAACAACAGGTTTTAACAGTTACTCTGGTTTAATATATTCCATTAACTCTGCAAAATTAACATTGATAGATGTTATGTCCCATTTCTTCCTATTCTGCTTATTGTTCCAGTGCTAATAATGTAATTTCCAGGTGTGCATTTCCAGAAATTATTCTCCCTGGTTTACACTGCAACACACAATGTTTGCAGGTGGTGAATAAAAAGCACTGAGATTATAGGAAGGGAATTAGAAGAAAGTCACCAACAGAGACAAACAGGGCAAATTATCGTCACTGGAGGACCCCAAAGAAATTAAGACTTAAGTGTCGTGTAGAAACATTTTGCAGAGAGACAATACACTCCAAAACTCCTTCTCTCAGTAAACAGGGAAAACAGTCATATAGACACATTCTATTCATAAACTGTGGGTTGAAACGCAGTGATTCAGGAGAACTGGCATACCACAATGAGGTGTGCTAGTTTTCGTGGCTGTGATAACTGCGCTGTGATGGGCATAACCCAAACAGGTCACTTGTAAGCTGCAAATACTACATAACACTGCAATGTGCACAGGGGCCCCCGGGAGATGCCATGACACAATTCAACATTTTGCTGTATGTCTCTTATAAAAGCTCCAAATTCACATGCATTATGAGACTTAATTGACTGTGCTGAAAAACTGGAAAATAAGTAATACCATAGAGCAGGAGAAAGGTGGAAAAGACAAGATGTTTCAGATGATGGAAAAAATGTCCAGCTGCATGTGTGGCCTTGGATGGTAAAGCCACAACCAGAAGATTTCTATGGGCAAGGCCATAAAGAAGAGACCTGGTGTACAGACCGTAGGAATGCTCCAGTGTGACAGCTAACCTCAACTGCTCTGATCCACCTCACAACCTGTCATGACTAAGAACAAGCATTTACCCACAGTCAGTGAGGTGAATTGCCCTGGCTCACTTTGCAATGAGTTGTTTGTGTAGCCATGCACTAAATCTCTAGTCACAAAGCTCAAGCAACTTTGAAAAATAGACGTTTGGGTAATTCATGATCAACTTTTTGCAACATTTGTGGCGCCTAAAGTAAGGTCTCAAAGTTGAAATCCTGTTATGATCACAGCATGTTTACAAATTCAAACTCCAAAAGAGGCCAGGTGTGTAAGGTGGGTCTCTGTGTAAAATGTAGGTCCACTGAGCCCTTCAGCTATAACTCCAAGTCTTAACCCTTAACATCTTGTACTGTCAACAACATTTCCAACAACAGCCTTTTTGCTGGGCACCTAATTCACACTGAAGCCTGGCAGGGAACAACCACTGTACTAGTAGAGGTCCTGGGGCAAGCTCCCACTCAGACCAGGTGGGATGCAAAAGTACAGCCAGGTTCCTCTGATATTCTGGTGGCTGGAAAACTTACCTATTACAAGAGGATGGAAAAGACCTATTGTGGTCTCTGGTCACATTTTACACACATGCATGTCATATAGATTGAGTTGTAAGGATTTCCATGCTTTGGATGAGCACTAATTGAGATGTTTTAATCAGCAGGTTGTCACTTCCCCAGTTTCACAGGTGCAAGATTGCAAACATAGACCCATATTTAATCTTACTTTGGGATTAATTAGGGTGGCTCCCCATATGTTGACTGGTCCACACACTTTCTTAAGTGATCTGTGAAATATAAAAGCTACAGCCCCCAACTCATACGTCCGGACCCCTCTCTAGCAACTAGGCGTCTAAGGCAGGTTATTAACTGACTGATCTTTTTCAGTCTAAATCCTTTATTAGTTGTAGATCTGAGCCTCCAAATATGCCTAAAAATCTGACAATTAAACTCAGGGTAAATATTATTCCTTCCTCACCTCTGCAACACCAGCACATCTTTCTTGCTTCGGTGAGGCATCCATCAGTGGGGAATCTGAAATCCAGATCTTAGGCATTTGCCGGGACTCAATTTTAAGTATAAGGAATTTAGAGCTTTAAAATGTCAATTTTTAACCACTAGATCTAGCCAATGCTGGAATGGTGTAACATGGAGCTGTAGGACTGAGATGAATAAGATAGCAGAATGTGGTCCTCTCTGATGCAGGGAAACAAAGGCCAAATCCTGCCTTGGGCACCCTGATTAAAGCTGGCTGGTGTGCAGAGGCATTCTTAGTGCAATCCCACAGCAGATCCCAATAAAAAGACAAATGGAAGTCAATGCACTTCCCCACCCTGCCATTCTTTGATGCTAGGCCCCCCTCCATTCACCCACACAAACCCTTGATGTAAATGGGTCAAGACTCACTCTCCATATGGGGCAGTGGATGCTATTTTTAATTTCTGAAAGTTAAACCAGCTCTGAAGCTGGATTAGTGATGGCAGATCCCCCTAAACTATAGGCACGTAAACTGAGGGTGGACAGCTGCTTCGACGTTCCTGGCTGGGAATCCAGCCCTTAAACACAGTAGATGCACATACATGGCTTCTTGGCTGCCCCATTTATGCCCATCTGTTATGATGGCACACTGCCTGCTTAGAAGTTGGTCAGATCTTTGCCCTTGGGTAATATACCAGGCAATGATGGATATATAAGGACAGCCTGCATAGGGTGGCATGAGATCTCTTCCCCAGGAAGTGCTTTCTCCTGCTCTGCCCAAACCTTGCAGTCTGGTGTGGTGGTACATGCTTGCACTCCAGGCACACCTGTTTCATTACTGGCCTCCTAATAAAGTAAGCAAGCCAAGGAGAAGAAAAGGAGCCTGTGGACTTCATGGAAAGTTCTGGCTGTTCAACAATGAGCCAGGTTGTATTACAGAGCATTCCCAAAATACATGTGGTCACCAACAGGGGCATCGACATGATAGTTCCACCCACTGCCACTCTGCATAACAGGCAACAGGACCAGGGGACAAATCAAATTTCAAAGGATTGCATACATCTGTGCCCAAGATACCAGTTGTACATCTGCCTCAAGAAGAGAGCCAAGGGACATAACCCTTCTGATCTTTAGTAGGGTATATGATGCCCTTTCACATGGGAGCACAATGATTTGAATAATTATGTCAGGTTAAAAGCAGTGAGTTTCTTGTCTTCCTTTCCCCTTGCAGTGGGAGAACCTCCATGAAGTGAAGAGTGAGAATTTTATGGGCTCCTCTTTCCCCTCACTCCAAAGACTTTTTTCACAGAAGCAAAGATCTTGAATCTGTAGGACAAGTAATATTTGGCTTAATGCAGAAGAGGGCATACACTGATCTGCCTTTGTATTTGCAATAACTATTAAGAGACCTCAGCTGAGATTGAAACCTTAGTCACTCTTCAGAACAGTTTCTGGGCTGGGAAGCATAATATGGAAGAAGGCAAAAGAAGAATATAATCCTGCAGCTAACTACCAAGAATTGGATAAAACAACTTATCTGTGCTCACAGAGTAAAGTTTTATTTTAGCAAAGCCCCCATAAATCCCTCACACTCTATGTATGAGGTAAGCCCTTCATGTTAGAATTGTCTCAAATACATTTGCACTAGTGCAGGTTGGTAACAGTGCCTCATTTGCTGTCTTTTTCTCTAAACCTTTTCCATCACCTCATGATTCTGCTTCATGTTGACTGACTTAGTTCAGAAAAAGCTAAGGAAAACAAAATTGTTTTGATGTCACCTTGGAAGCTGTTTTTAGGGGAACAATCCACCAAGGCCCAGGGTCCTGACTCAGAGAGCATGCTTGATTCAATGCATGGTGCCAGTGCCCATGCTACAACTCTCTCACCCTACTCTACTCTCCCAGTAAATCTGCACCTATTTCTACACTATCTGCAAAGCAGCTTCCCAACCCTGTGTGAGCTCTGGTGCCCAAATGAGCACAGAGGGTCAGTCCACCAGCACAGGCGCACTCCAGCTCCACCATCTCATGGACAGGCGGTTGGCAGCTCTTCAGAGGCCATTCTTGCATGATGACACATGTGTCCCCAAGGGTACGTCTTGGAAGGGCAACTGAATGTCTAGATCCCACTGAAATCCTATAGTCTCCTTGTCACCGAGGCCTCCGTATAAATGGGGAATAACAGGAAATCTCAAGCTTAGAAGAGTGCTATGAGGCACTTAGATACTGATGTAATTACAGCTATTTATGTACTTCAGGTGGATGGATCTGATGTATTACCCGTGATGGTCCTCTTACTGTCCAAACCAACTTCCAGCATGTGCACATTTTCACATTTTGCTGCAACATGCTGGCCCATATCCCGTCACTAACAGCTATTTAGAGTGTGCTTCGAGACTTTCTGGTGAAGCCTCTGTCATTCAGTCACCAGGATGACATAACGTTTTAACAAAAGAGAAAGTCCACAATTTTTTCACCACCACCAGTGAGAAGCTCTTGGTGTGAACTCTTGTCTCTGGGATTGTAATGAAGGGTGCTGTCCCACCAACCTCTGAGTCTGGCTCAGCCCCAGAAGCCAGGAGTGGACAATCTATGCAGTTTCTGACCATAGACCATTTCTCTCACTCTAATTAAGTCTGACAAGCCCAGTTTCTCCTTATATATTGAGCTCACATGTTCCCGTATGAGAAAATTTTATTCCAGCTGCCATTGTATAATCAGAAGTATTATAGGTTTTGTTCTTTCTTGCCAGATAGTGTTTTTCCTCTAATTGGATCCATAAAAATGCCCTTACTCCTGAGATGAGACAGACTTTTGCCAAGACTAATGTCTGCAGAGAGGAGCTAAACTCATTTATACCTTACAAAGTCATGTTTTTAATCCAGCAAAAGGATTTTATAACTGTGTTATTTGGATGAGTGACACAGGGTGGAAGCCACCTAAGAGACCTAATAACTCTTAAGTAGTTAGTGGTATAAATTCTTCTTCTGAGAAAATCTTCCTTCAGTCTTGTTGTGTCTGCTGGCTGCATTTTGCAAAATGCCCATCCTCACAGATGCCCTGTGAACAGCAGTGGGTGCACACCTTGCTGGCGAAACAGCTAGAGAAATGCCTCTTGTACGCAGCCTGGCAGGATTTAGCTGTAGGTGAGATGTGTTGGTGTCCAGCATGTTCAAAGTTTAGGTGGATGTGCGCAGGGTGCACTTGTATTTTTATATATATATATATATATGTACATGTAAGTATCCAGCAAACCATCCCTAACTTCTGGCAAAACATGTGGCAAGTAGTCCCAGGTTTTCAGTCTTCCAATGCCCTTAGGCAGAAGAAATATTCATGTAAACAATCCCTTCTTCTCTGTGATGCTGTCTCTCTGTATGCCTGGATGACTGTGAAACTTGTACTGAAAAACTAATGAAAATCTAGGTCATCCACACATCTGACCACCTGAATGTCCAAGTCCCCATCCAAATCATGTCCTGACACTTCACTAGCACACACAGACAGCAGCTGAGCCAGGGCTGGAGGATCTCCGTTTTGCACTTAGGACCACAGGGAGTTTCATATTCATTGTGTGAAGCTAGGTCAAGAGCACAGATACTTCGTTTTCAAAATGCCTCCTACTAGTTTAGTTATATTTCTGTTGGCAGCTGAGGGCCTTTGACCTCTCTGAGCAGCATGTTCTTTCCAGAAGAAAGTTTATATGTAGACTGGCTGGTTCATTACCACACAGAAGATCACTTCTTTGTTAAGAATAGAAAGTACTTGAGCATGGTTAAAAATGAAAACACAAATGAAACTGGTCTTTTTCAGGCAGAAACTTGTGGATGTGGGCTTCAACATTGAGAGAAGTCACAGAACTGCTGCTCCTTAGAGTGGCAAGAGACAGGAAAGGCATGGTACAAAGCTGCAATGTGATGCCGCCAGGTAATTGCTAGGGCTTGAATTGCCCCTGAACCAAAGACCTGGAGAATGAAGGGCTAAGGACTGCCGCTGTTACCTGAGCCATTTCTTAAAGAATTAAATGCCAAATAGATCTAGCAAAGCTTTTTGAAGTAAAGTAGGTTTGAGAAGCTCTATCCTACAGGCTACTTGAATGCAGCTATGCTACAACTTCAGGCTGACTATAGGAACGATGCAGAAGGGAAGGGGGAAAGCACAGGGATATGTCCAGGATGTCTGATTACACAATACCTTCCAGAAAAAAGGCCAAGATTTCAAACTTCTTGGATGTACTCACCCAAAAACTTGCCAAAGCTTTTAATTCTCTGTGCTGTGAACAGGAATAAGGTAATGGTAACGGGAGGCAAAATTAAATTAGGTGGAACAAAAGGGACCTTTTATAGATTTTCCATCATAAATCCTTTACTTGGATTTTTTTATTGGGGGGGGAAAATCATACTGTTTAAAGAAATGAGGCATAACATATAAACCAGTAATGGTGATTAAATAAACATAAATCAGTACTTAGTGAAAAACTGGTGCAAATGCAATAACAGCACAGTATGTCATTGTCCTTTTGCCAGGAAGCCTGCTTAAAAGTAATGGGTGAAAAACTGCTCTTATTTAGGCATCATCTAGGCACCAGATGGATGCCAAATGGCATTTGGGGTTTTAAATCACTGTCTATGTTTAATGTACTATATTCAGTGAATCTCAAGCAAGGGACCACTTCCATTCCTTAGACCCTCCACATTTAACTCCTGTTGATTTCCATCTTTTACTGTCCCAATATGATGAGGAATTGCAAGGCATAAACCTGGAATTTGTCCACTGATATTGAGGGGATCGATTTAGGTCCTACTGATGGAAGTGCAGCTGCTGCAGATTTAGACTTTGACTAGCCTCTTCATTATATTATTCTGAATTTCTCCCTGGCACATCTCAAAACCTTTTATCGGTATAAATACTGTCAGAGTGATATTTGTATATCACTGTATAAATCAATTATGCATCTACATCACAAAAACTTCCTTCACAAAAACCCCAGTAGTAAAATGAGGAAAGTGGCCATGGAGCGTCCCTGTTTTCCCTTCTTTCCTCATCCTTAGGTCATAGGTTCAGAGAGAACAGGTTCATGATGCCACCAAAGACTTGTGCCAGGAAAGCAAACTTTACCTGGTAGTGTTGCCAAAGGCAATGCAGGATGTCTAGGAGCTCTGAGGCTGCTGGTACTGGAGTTTTCTGCCCTTCCCTTGAACAGGCCCCTAACAGACCAGGGAGGATGAGATTATCATCTCATACAACCCACCACCCAGTACATTCCTCCAAATGAAATGATTCTTCTCCAAGAAAACTTTGTTAGAGTCATGGTCTCCAAGCTACCCTCTGGAGCCTTCATGGCCTTTGGGTCATAGAATTTCCACTTGAGCACCAGTCAAAAAAAATAGTTCACTGCTCAGCACCTTTTACACATCAGGGCCTACTAGATCCCCTGGCACTGCAGTCAGTCACAGGGAGTGACTGGATCTGTTGCTTCAGATGATGGATGAGCCAGAGTCATGGCTCCCAAGGAGTGTGGGTGGTGGTCCAGATGGTGGAGGTGTTCAGCTATGGTGAGGGTGACAGTGTCAGCTCCATCACCATCATCTGCTCCTCTGCAAGCTTTGCAGAGGCAGGTAGAACTAGAGCTGGCAGGTATATCCCAGTGTCATTGGCATCTGATGAACCATTGAACAGCTGTCAGGAAGAGCTATTTGCTTGGTTAATTAACCATGATGATCAGACTCTGAGAGCACCTGAGAGCACGTTATGTCATGGGGACTTACCTTCAGTAACCTTTTCCTCTGGGAGAGCTGATGTCAGCAGGAAAGCAGAAGACATCTGGAGCTTAATGAGGAAGAGCCCAGGTCAGTGCTGTGCAGATAGAGGCACTAGATCACAGGAATGAAGTACTCAAAGTCTTTGGCTCCATCTATACCAGCAGATAAACTGGCCCAAGGAGCACACTTGGTCAGTACAATTCAGTTGTCTTTACTGTGTTTTGCTAGCACAGCCACAGTCATAGTTCTGTCCAGGGCTGGCT
This sequence comes from Coracias cyanogaster, assembly GCA_033124195.1. NCBI lineage: Eukaryota > Metazoa > Chordata > Aves > Coraciiformes > Coraciidae > Coracias > Coracias cyanogaster. The sequence continues at coordinate 29,734 of JAVSBS010013647.1, forward strand.
AGTTACCTGAAAATTACAGAAAATTTCTGGGCATAGGTCAGGAGTTGGCAGCTCCCAGCGAGTAGTTTTCTCATGGCTGCCACTTGCAAGACTTAGAGAGAGTGTCTGGGAACATTTGGTATAGGCAAGTCTCAGGAGGTTGGACTAGGTGATCTCCAGAGGTCCCTTCCAACCCGTTCTGTAATATCAGACACAGATCAAAGGCATAGTTAATCCACCAGCACATATATAATTAAGGCCAGCAGGACAATTTTGAGTGAAAAGAGAATGGCTGGAGGCTTTAGCCCTCCAATGATTTTTGTTATGCCAACTTAAAAGAGGGTATCTCAAGGCCAGAAGAGCATGTATGACCATCTTCAGTTAACTGCGATGTCACACAAGGTCCCATAAAAGCCGCACTTTGGATGGAAATGCAAAGGCGCATAACTATCCCAGATGCAGCAGCATCAGTCTCATTCTTGTTTAAAGATGCAGTGCCTTGAAGGTGATGCACAGCTCTCATCTGCTAACTCGAAGACCTAAGTCAAGAAGCTCCATGTTTTCTGAACAATAGAAAACCTGCACAGAGGCAGTGCAAATGGGCTTTTGAAGAGGTTTTATATGAAGGCTAAAGCCTAGACACTGTGAAGGAGGATGAGCTCTCCATACTATGTCTGTTTTTAGTCATATAATTTAGCTATAGTTAGTCCTGCAAGGAGCAGTGAGTTGGACTCAACAATCCTTGTGGGTCCCTTCCACATCCATGAGAGATTCTATCATTACATGCTTTCACCTGTATTGCCATGCTAGGTCATGATAATCCCATCTCCCTCAGGAGAAAAGAAAATATGTCTTGCACTGATTAGGTAGCTTAAATTGCTCTTCCTTGATGAAGTGAATATAGCAAGAAAATGTCTGTCTTCTTGTAGGGTCCAAATCCCTTAGGTAGAGCGGTTTCGGTACACAAAAATAACACATACACTTCATTACAGAAAATCACACCCCACAGACATAAGAAGTAGGGAACTACATATTTTGCCTCTCCTCCAGGAGCCCACAGGAACCCAGGCCTTGGTTGGAGAGGATGTGGGCACACCAGTCACCCATCATCAGACAGTATTTACTGGTCCTGCCCACAGACAGAGACGTGTTGGTCACACGTACGCAAGAGCTCAGAGAATGGCCCGTGGTGAAGTATACAATTTAAAACCCATCCAGTTACATTCTTGGAAACATTCTACCCCAAGTCACACTAAGAAAAATATGTATTCCAAATACCAGCAAGAGGCACAAGGAATTTCATAACTCTTCTATGGCTCCAGGGTTATGATGTGGCCAAACAAAGAAGGAGGCACGGGAAGGGCAGGATTCAAATCTGCAGCCCTAATTGTTACCTTGGAGGAGGCTTGAGGGCCCTTGGGTTCAAGCAGAAGAGGTTATGGCCCTGCACTAGAACTCTCCTCAGCCACCACCATGTCCCCCATAAAGACAGAAAGCTGGTTTTATACAAGACATAGCCTTGCTCTTGGTGAAATCAATGTCAAGACTTCTTCTGACTCTTAGTGAATTAAAGGCCCATGTAGAACTGAGTAAAACCTTGCATCAGTGTGTCCACCAGTGTCCAGCTGCCTACACAGCAGCACACCAGTGCACTGGTAACACAGTGAGCCCACAACAGACACAGAACCATGCATCTGCACATTCACATGTTCACAGGTGTTATGTGTGTAAATAATCTGCTTTTAAACATGATGATGGAAATGAGTGGTGTATCTTTAAAAAGGTAGGGGCTTCTTTTGGAGGAACAATGATTTATTTTCATCTTTTCAAATGGTGAACAAAAGAGTGGTATGTTTAATTAATGCTCTTTTTTGCAGAAGTCATTATTTGCAATTTAAAGAATAGAGTTCTTAAAAAAAAAAAATCAAATTCAACCTGTTCTTTAATCTGGCCTTTCTTTGAATCTCTCCTTTCTTTGTAGACATGTCCACTAGTCCTTAACCTGATTTATGTGATTGGTCAATTGTGAGTTAATGAAGGGGATAAAATGTTTTCTGGAATGCTGGGATAATCGACAAATAGCAATGACCAGTAACTGGACCATGGCCAAGACAGGAACTTAATCCCCTGAAGTCCAAGGGTATTGTGAAGCTGCACTGAAGTGGGAACTGAAAGAAACCAGTTACATCATTCTATTTGTTTCCTTAGATTGGGACAAATGCACTCACTCTGGTACACATATTTGAAGACTAATTATATAGGGAGAAAACAAGTTAGGAATTTCTCTACTTCTAGGCATATGTGATTTCAAGTGAGGTTTAAGCATTTTAATCCTCTTCTTTTCTGGCAACATTTTACTGTTTGATGCATTTAGTGTGGGTTGTTTCTTCCAGAGGTCACACATTTTCTCCCCCTAGCTCTGCTTTCCTTAATGATACAGAGTAGCTCCCTCACCCTCTGTCAAACATTTTGCCTGAATTCTCAGCGGCAACACAAGAGCTGAATGGTTCAGCTGCAAGGATTAAAGAGGTGGGTTTAAAATGTATGTATATCCTTTGAATGTAAAATTTAAATTAGAAGACAGAGACACCCTTGCTTGCTCAGCCTTGGATTTCATATAAAGGTCAGAATTCATCACTGCTGAAGTCCCACTGAAGTTAAGCAGTTTTGTCAAGGACAAACTTGGGACTATTCAGTCCAGCTGAGGCTTCTCAGCCTGGATCTTTCTGGTTTTGAGCGCACACCTCAAGACACATGGTGGGGAAGGAAGGGGAGAGAGGATTTTCAGGTGGTTGCTACATAATAGTCATTGAATTTAAAAGTTGAAACTATGTACATGAAGCCCTGATAAACACAAGTTCAGCAGCTAGACAGGGACTGAAACACAGCACCTGTAAGACCATCAAGAGGTGGGTTATCATGCCTTTGGTGGAGGGAAAAGGGTGACCAGCTAGTGATAACAAGAGGACAAGAGGCATTCCAAAATCTCCCCTCTGCCTGTGGTGGGTATCTCCAGCACCAAGGAGCTTGCTAGGAGCAGAACAATTTGCTTTCTGATTTTGAGAAGTTAGACCAGGTCCCCAGTGTGTTACATAATATATATCAGTACATAGAGGCTGGTTGACTCAACCCTTGTACTAAGACTATGAAACACACCTCCCAGAAAGGGATTTTTGGATACTGCAAGATGACCCCTGTGCTCTGATCAACACCCAGATACTCAGTTATTTTTTATTAAATACATATAATCTTCTCAGATCTTAGATCTGGCTGGAGTACAAAAAACCCACAAACAAGCTGAAGTGATAAAAACTCTTCAAGGACTTCCAAACCAGCACCCTCTCATGTGTTTCTGTGCTACTTAGGCTTACTTTTCCTTCAATGAGTTGTTAATTTTTATAACATTTTAAGGATATTTTTCTGACAAGAGGCCCTGAAGAGCCAACTTAGCACATGCAGGTGGATTGTAGATTCACTGGGGGGAGGGCTGAGATTTGTTTGCCTCATTTGCACCTCAGACAGTGGGTCCTGATTTCACTGCTACGCCCAATTCATGTAATTGATGGGCAAATAATTGAACAGCTTAAAATGCCTTAGAAGGCCCAGGAGAAGGTTCAAATGGAGCCATTGCTTTCCTTACAAGAACACTTGGGGTCTGTGATGATGTGAGCTTTAAAGGCAGCCTGAGATGGTGTTTGTGGTAATGAGATTTCCAGAGCTGGAGGCCCACGGGGAGTCATAAAGAACAGAGTGAAGTGAGACATGAGGAGTGAGGAGAGATTAATTAGTGGTAAGAAACATCCTCTTGGTACTCTTTAGCAAGCTAAAACAGTCAAATATGTAAGAACTATGTTAATAGCCCATGGTGAAGCACCAGATGGGCCAGCACTATGGTCTACACCCAAATGTAGGAGCTCTGGGGCAATCCTGCTGCTCCTCTCCATTTCTGGTTCTGATCTGAACTTGCATACTCCTCACAACCCCAAGCCACCAGGCCATATCTCTGGTGGAGTCACATTCTTTTTCTACCTCCTTCTGGCTCCTCCACACAGGTGTCCTTATGCCCCTGGCCTTGCTCTGTGTATTGCTTCAGCAACTTTGCCTCTCAGTATTTCAGCAAGTTGATTTCTGTTCTCCTGTGAGCTGGCTGGATAACTGTACCGGCCAGGCAGCTGCATCTCCCCTCTGTTTAGGGATTCGTTGATTAAAACTATTAGCTCATCCAGTTTGACCCTATCAGCTGCAGCTTCCTTTGTTGCTGATGAGAAGCACATGTTGGTGGGCCTGGAGTACTTCACAGCAGACCTCATCATCAAGACAAGGGGCTAAACAACAAGCAGGTGGGCTCTAGCAGTACAAATTACTTATTGTCATGGGTTCAGGACAGATCCATATGGGCCAATGGAAATCACCAGCACAGAAAACACTGCCAGTAGCCCAGGAAGCAATTTAAGACAAAAATCAGCAATAAGTGGCTTCAGAAGAGAAGGTACTTCTAAAGAAAGATTGAAAGAGATGGTGTTGGTTGGGTGAGGTCTGGGAAGTTAAGGGAGAAGAGATGGTATTTAGCTCTAATTTGCTAAAAAGTGTACAATAATTACTATAGAAATGCCTTGTAAAGATACAGAAATTCTTCTCATCAGGTTTGCATGTGATGTAGTAAGGACTGCTACTAATATATTGCATAAATTCAGGCGAGTTGTGTCTGTTCTCTCTGTCAGAGGTTTCAGATGAAACTTTTGTCACTAGTCAGCTTTCCAACTCTCTGAACAAAGCTAGATCTGATTAGATTCCTGACCAAGGTGCTAAACCTTATCTCCATCTCTTTAGTCAAAGAAAAGGCTTAGAGGAGATGTCCGGAAGGGTTTTATTTACTCATTTCTGTCCAATCCTTAAATGCCATGTTAAGGTACAGACTTTTAAGGTCTAATTCGAATTGGGTTTAAATCAGGAGGACAATTGCTCTTAAAGACAATTAAATACAGCTGTCCTGCAATGAAAATCTACCATAGCTCAGTTTAAGGCCTGATCCATCTAACTTGGGTCTCTTAAAAACCTCCTGTTAGAAACCTTCCTATGCAGTGTATTCCAGTGCGTGCCTATCCACAGAGCTACAGAGCTTTCTGCTGTTCAGCAAGTCTGATTCCTTCATTCATCCACGATTTCTCCATCTAACTTCTCTTTTGTGATTTGGATCTCATGTGTCAGAAGTATATATTAGTTAAGGTGTAGTGCCTGAAGCTGCACAAAATGCTCCACGTGTCTCAGATATGCCTTTCTCAATTAAAAACTAGACCTGCCAAGTGCTGCCTTAATAACATATCTATTAATAGTGACTGTTATCGGGAAAATTAGAACAGCAGACAGAAGGAGAAAAAGAGTATCAAATTAGTTATTTCTCTGAAAATACACTCCAGCTAAACCACAAAATACAGTCAGACAACCTACAGAGTTATGGTTATGTGGGTGATAAGCCTCCCTTTAATTTTTGCATAGGAAACCGTGTTTCAGATTAACTTTTCAGAAGAGATAACAAAGGCGATTTACTCCTACATGCACAAAACCCCACACTAGCATGTGTGTGCATTCCCATGGGCAAAGGGCCTTGCAAATGCTTCTCTCAGCATTGTGCAAACCAAAGACTGTTTTTGTTGCTTACTGGGCTATAGCACCAATTATCAAGTTTGTAACAAGCTCTCAGGTAACATAAATATTTAGAAATGGCAATCCAGAGGGATTAAACAAACACAGAGCCTAGCTCTTACAGGATTTACCCCATGTTGTTATTCAACTCACACATTTTAAAGAGAGGAGAACCAAACTGTGTAGGGGTGTGATGATTACCCTCAAAGACTAAATGCCCATACATATGAGACTAGATGCACAGGAAGGATTTACGGATCAGTAGTACACCTTGTTCCTAAATCCCAATTAGGCAATTCCTAAAGATAGTAGTTCACAAACCCTAGCACCCTGAGCATGGCTTTATCTAGTACCAGACCCTCTCTAAAAAAATAGCAAAATGCTGAAGGGGAGAAATTTCATGTGGGATTAACAACTGGAGGTTTTTTCTTAAGTCTAGGCACGGAATCAGGCCAGTCATTCCTTCCCCTTCCCTCAAAAAATACTATAGTTGTGCAGAGTTCTACCTTTTGCAGAGTTCTCCTGCCCCAAATATTAGCCTACGTATCTCTGACATGATGTCAATGTCCATACCCTGCACTGAAGACCATTCTATAAGTTGGGTAATTAGGCCTTCTCATGTAATTATTAAGGGGTTTTCATGCAGAGAGGATGGGGCTTTGGTGTGGGAGTGAAGGGAGAGGGGGACAGGCTTTCTGCAATAGCCCATGGGATATGCATTTTGTCTCCGGCATGCTTTTCCCCATCTGTGGCCTGAAGAATCCTTAAAACCCAGATCAGTGTGGGGGCAGGCAGATTTACATTGTGAGCCACCGGGCTCATACACAATGAACCTTGTTTTGGATGGAAAAGCCTTAGTTCCAGCTCCAGAATCATGCTAGCGTCAGGGGACTGACCAAGTTATAATTGAATCTCTTTGTGTTATTGGTCTCTTGGCCTTCCTAAACTGAAGCAAGCTACATTTGATTTCTTTGGCATCATCTAGCATATGTTCTGCCAACACGTTGCCCTTGGTGCCTTGAGTAAGCCAAACTGTCCACTTCTGTGACCTCTTGTTCCTTCTATACGTGGAACATATTTCAATGATTTTATAACTCCTCAAATAAGGTCTCTTTTATTCTAATCTGAATGCCCTGTTAACACGGTTTTGGATCCTCTCCCAGTCTCCAGAATACCTGATGCTTTATATTTTGGATATACCAGACTGGCTATTGCTCCAGGTTGTGACAGAGTGTGTCTGATTCGTATACTTCTCCCTTTAGATGTTAGGCTGCTTATTCCAGTTCCCCATCACCACTTTAAAAAGGAGAGGAGAGGAAGAACATAAAGATCTTCCTTTGAAATTCTCACTGCAAAAGCTGCCCATCAGCTCACATGTGCCGTCTCATCAGCTAGCAAAAGCAAAAAGTCCATCTTATTGCTCAGTTGAGCTTGTTCAGCCCATGAAAGTTGACAAATTTTGAATCAAGAAAGCTCAGTGTGCATTGATTCAACACAGGTCTAAGGCTAATGTCTGAGGCATGGAGCTACAGAGATGAGGATCTCCCAAGCAGTGCAGGAAACTGGCACAAGAAAAGCTACATTTCCTGGAAACTGGTTTGTCAGAAGCCAGCTTGCTTGCAGGAACATTTAGGAAGGGAAGAATCTCCAGACTAAACATTTTAAAAATATAATTTTCAACTGGCCATAATGTTATCTCTCTCTCTCTCTTTTTTCTTACATGAATAATTTATTTTGATTCTAAAGCACCTTTGAAATTGCAGTACACTAAACTTTTCAAATTTTTTTTTTAATCTTTAGATATCAGAATTGAAATAAGCTGTTCCCATACGCTTCATATTAAAGATTTCAGTGGAACCAATCTGGGGGAGAGTTTGGCATGCAGAGTTTTACTTGGTTTTTTATTTAATATAGGAGGGGGAAAATGAAAGCTCTGAAACCTCTCACAGGATGGGGAACAAGTTTCCTGCTTACTTGTGGGGGCCAAGTTCTCCAGGCTGAGCAGCTCTCACAGCAAACCAGCCCTAGTGAAAGTTTCTTTCAATCAACAGATGGAGAGGAAATAATCCCCTCTCAAATATAAACTGGTCATGGAGGGTATATTGCAAACTGGGGGTAGATTAAGCCAAGTGATCAGCTCTTTCTCTCATTCTCAACTCAACTCCCATTCTCCTCTTCTGCCAAATTAACATGTTTCTTTATACTTCTCCTGCTTAGTATTACGCATGCAAGCTGTAGCTCCTGTGGTGGTGAAAGATAAGGGTGCAGTTATATTAAATTATAGCAGTTGACCCCAAACTTCTTCTGCTTTTTACACTCTTATGGTAGTTTTTGACTTCTCCCTCTCTTCCTGGCCTTGGCTATTTATTCCTTGAACTTCACCCTCAAAAAGGCCTCTCAAATCCTGAAACAGCCTCTTATGAATCCCTTGTCTGCACATTTTCCTGTTGAAGCATCCCAGACCATGCCAAACTAGATATCTTTTAGAAAATCCTCCCAGAGGGAAGATTCAAGTGACCCCCCTTGCTCTTCCCCTGCTCCTCTTCACACTCTTTTTTTCATATGGTTTGAACTCTGGACTTTGTTATCTCTGCAGTCAGTAAATTATCCAGGAATTCAGAATAAATACATTAAGCAGCATGTGGGTTCCTATCAGTTTCTTTGCCATGCTCCACCGCAACAGTCAGGAGAAAACAGTGGTTTCAGCAGAAAAAAGCAAGTTGAACAGCCCTGAGTGCCTTGCTGGTCTTGTCCTGTGATGTTACTAGGTGCTTAGCAAAGGTTACTGGGTATCCAAGACTTCAGCTTCATTATGGACATGATGGATGAGTTTCCAAAGGGTCATGAGATCTTGGAAGTGTGGACAAGATCATCTGCCACCCTTGTAAGCTTTTACAAAATCAATGTTAGCTACTCTTCAGGTGTTACCATGAAAATATATGGTTACTTCTTAATTTCTTGTCCCTCATGATCTTCTGCACTCAGATTACTACAGTACATTTTTTTCTTCTTACTGCCTATCCCATGATTTCAATCAGGAAGAAAGCTACTAGTTGGGAGCCAAGGAGACCTTGCCAAGGAAGCACACCATTCACCAGCCCCAGAATAGCAGTTGAGGCAAAATCGAGCCCAGGCTGACTGCCCCTACATCTGCCAGGATAAATGGGAAATTGCTCCAGGTAGCAGATATGACTGGACAATTCTAGGCTGCGCTACATAAGTCATCCCATATGGGCAGAGGATGACTCAGTGCCATGTGAAGTGTCACCCTGTGTAGATGCTGCTTACAGAAATCTCTGCCTTGATTTACATCCATAATCCTGGGCAGTGGAGAAACTGAGGTTCCCACAGGAGTCCTGTGACCAGACAAAAGTACAGCAATGAAGAATCCTCAGTGACCAGGATGAGGAAAATAAGACTTCAAGTGAGGTCCTAGGAGCAGTAGAAGAATATTTCTGAAGATCATTCTGAAGAACAACTTGCCTTTTCAGCTCTACACCTTTTTCTTCACAGTGAAGGAATTTTTCTGGACACTATTGCAAGGACAATCCCAAAGGGGCAGAGAAGTGTGAAGGGCTAAGAGGAGGTCAGGAACAGAGAGAAATGGCAATGTGGGAGTGGTCTGAACCAGAAATGCCAGACAATGTGGAATGGCAAGGACTAGGTACTTAGCCTAATCTCCCAGGTAAGGATAACTTCCAGATTTTCCAAACCATCTCCATTAAGAAAAAAAGAAAAATAGAGAATTGCAACCAATCTATCCCTCCATGTCACTGATATTCTGAAGCTTAAAATAACAGCCTGTAATCCCAAGTGAGGAAGCAATTACTAATTAAAATGTAATATAGAAAGCATGTTTAAAAAAATATCCCATTTCCTCTTTCCTTTTCTCACAAATCATTCCCTGAATTTTGTACAAATGTTTGCTATTCATAAACCTTCATTTAAAATTTTGAGTAACAACTTTCAGGCAGTGGGATGCCTGTGAACTGCTCTCTTAGATTAGTCTATATAATTTCCCAGTAAGAGATGTCCACACTGCCACTTGCAGTGCCAGAGTGGCCAGCTAAACCTTCTAGCTGTATCTGTATACTGCTGTAAAATGAGCTGTTCTGCAGCATGAGGTGTGCTAAGGGCTGAATGAAATTACTCTCTTGTCAGAAATGAGTGGTTAAGGAGTGGCAAATGTTTTTAAGAAATCCCCAACAGCTGCCCTGCGCTTTTGCAAATGTGTTACTTAATTATTTGATGGGCTCTGGGTTGCTATGGGAACTTGATGAACTTGGAGACATGAGGCCCTTCCACTTGGGATTACAATGTCTTTGGTTCCAGGCACTTCACGATGTACTGTAATTATTTAAATGCCAGCAGAGCAGTGATATCATACAAAGGCATGACAGATCACACTTTTCTCATATTAGGAGAGAGTGCTGGAACATGTGAATATGTGTACAGGAGTCTGCTTGTAATGAAACTGCCATTATGGGGCCCTTGTGTGCTTGCAGTCTCATTTCATCGAGTTAAGAGTACTCACTTTTCTTAATGCTTGCTTAATGTGTTTACTTAAATATATTTAATAGCCTATGGAGTCCATTTCCATTTACTGTTCAAGATTTTTTTAGAGCATCACGGTGGCAAGGGTGTATAAGATACCCATGGAAGGCATCAGTAATGGAAATATATTGAAAGCACTGAGAAGTGCATGGTCAGGATGTAAGAGGGCAACCTTCGGTTTCCTAATGAAAATAACTAAATGAGAAAAACTGAAGGGACATATTAAAACAGAGCAACCAACCAGGAAAGTAACAAATTACTCTGTGTACCCAAAGGGAAAGAGTGGAGAATCCTAGTTTATTTTTTTCAGGTGTTGCTCCTTGTGGAAGAAATAGATGTCCAGTCTGGAAAAAAATGTAGTAATAGTGCAAGGTATCGCCCTGTTTTCTTCCTGTTTGTCATCTAACCTCATCACTATTTCATTCTTGGCTTGTGAAACTGTTCGGCTTCAAGGAAAAGACTGTACAGCTCTCAAGAAACCCTATGACCTGGTAGTTGGGACACTGTCTTAGTCTGAAGGAAAGTTAAGTGCCTCCTTGGTCTCAGCAATCACTTCTTTCTTCCTAGACGAATGCTGTAGCAAGTAAACACCAACCACTACCAAGAGTAAAAATAGTCGCTGTCCTGACCACACTCTGGAACCTTCTCTAGGAGGCCTTGTGTTGATGTGGCTGACTACCTGAGACCATGGTGGAACTCTAGTTGGGAGATCACCACCTGGTTTTACCATAATGGGCTCTTCTGACCATGTCTGAGGACTAAAGCATCTAGGGAAATTTCAGGTGAAGCTGCTGCAGCTATTCTTATTTACAGGTCAGTATACAGGAAAATCCTTGGTCAATGACCTGGGGGAAGAGAGGCAGCGGGAAGAAGCTAAAAGCCTTGAAGCAGAGGCACCAAGTAATTGAGAATCTACCCTTAAATTGCAAGAACAGCAATGGGGATTTTGCACTCACTCCTTCTCTTTTTCTGTACCAGGAGTCTTGTTATTCCTGCTAGGGACATCTATTGGAAAAGCAGGTTCTGGTGGCAAGGGACACAAAGATCTCTTCAGAAGGGTCCCAGCTGCCTTTCCCTTTCCAGTGTTACTCATACCACCCGACCCGGGGAGCCAGTGCTCATGCATGTAAAATCACTCTTTTTAATTTTCTGTTTCTGTAACATGACCTATTACTATACTACATCTTCATGAAGCAGAGCTGTCTGGAGAACATCTGTTGCAGTCCCAGCTGTTCGGGTACTTCCTCCATCTGATGTTTGATATGTGAAAATCATTGATAGTAATACATCCCCCAGTTCCTCCTACAAATCCTATTTTCTCTGTTCTCACAGGGAGACAAGGGGAAAGACACTTTACGTGGTTAAATATGGTCTAGATGCTTTATTCTCACCAAATCGCACCAGTAGGGTCATTGTCGACTGACTCATACCAGACAGACAGTAAAAACCATCCCAGTGTTTATTCCCTTTGGAGCCTATACAATTAAAGCTCCCCACCTGCTCCTGAATTTTGCTGTCATTTTTTGATGCTATGGGCAATGTGATACTCAGTTATTATCATAAACTATGTTAAGCTCTACCCACTATGGGGTTTATGACAACAATCCTTGAGAAAACTGTAATCCTCTGTGCTCAAGTATATCTCCTTGTTATAATGCTTATGATTCTTGGCTTGAGATGATGGCAGATGATGGCCATGAAAGACTTCCAAGTATGGGTCCTGACAACCTGGTCTCTCCCTAGCTTGCCTGCATTTGATACGTTAGATGAAGCCATATTCATCCCATCTCTTCCAGCCTTTTAGCACAGCCATCATTCCTGTTCCAGGACACAGTACTAAGAGATATGATAGCCTGCCCCAGGGTAACAGTGCCTTTCATCTCCAAAGCCATCCTGCACATATCTGCTGAGGGTTCAGAGGGAATTAAGGTGGCTGCAAGGAGGTGGGGTGGCTGGGGTGTCTTCTGAACATCTCTCATGCAGCTTCACCCTGAACTTTGAAAGAAAGTCACTTGTCTCCTTTCCCTCCCTGGTCCACAAGTCTTGTTTTCATCCTCATGCAAGAGCAAGCATCAGGATGCCTAGTCATGGGTGCTCAGTAAGTCAAGATTTGGGGCAATTTACAGAGCTTTGGCTGGAAAATTTGCAGGGACTGAAGTGTATGGAGTCCTTCCACACCTTGAGTGAGAGTTACATCCACCATACTGTCACATGAAAGGGTGGCAAATCCCCTGGGTGTGTTTTAAAAGGAAACACTGCTTGGATTCTGAGAGAAGGGTTGTACGGAAGAGCACTCTAGACTGTGGGTCCTATGTAGACTGATGGACCTCGGGTTATTCCAGTGTCTCATATTTCCCCTTGGAAAAATGGGGATTATTGACTAGTCCTCCTCACACACTGCACAGGCATTGCCAGAAGCGATGACACCAATACCCAGCATTTAATCTGCGACATTAAAAAAAAAATCTAGCTTCCAAGCTCCAAATACTGCGGAACAACCCAGGGACATCAACTTACAGTGTTGCAAATACAACCATGTGGCAGCTCAAATATTTGGCAGTCTTGGGAACAATAAAATGAGTTTCCCTATCTGGCAAAAATGAGTTTCCCAATACTGGCAACACGTATATTAAAGTAACCATCATAAAACAATTACAGCAACTTCATTACTGAAAACAGCAATAAAACATTTTGCCTTTGTAAATTCTCTTCATTGGTTTCTGGAAAATTATACTTTATAATATTTTTTTTTAATGGTACGAACACTGAAGGTTTTGAAAATTGAAATTTTTGTGAAGAGTTTTATAAATTCTGAGTAGCTAGACATCCAAAATTTAACACCACATTGTTTTAAAAAAATCCACATCTGATATTTTCCCTGTACTGGTGCCTCCAGCTACAATCTCAACAACGAAAAACTGTCAAGATTAACAATCCAAACATGTTTCCTAGACAGTCTGGTCATCCATAATTGTTGGAAGCAGACACTTCTTTTCACTGCCAAAATATTGTCTATCATTTGTTGCCTGATACCCCTGAAGGGACTTATAGTGTTTATTAAATAATTTGAGTCTGCTCGGTAAAGCTTTCATTTAATGGTAGTTGAAATGTGAATTATTTGTCATGATTTTATCCCCCCAGTGTTCTTGAAGACAACATGTGGTCTTTGAGAAAAGCTTTTGAATGCTGGAGGTGTATGAGCTGGAACCACACACATCTAACTTTCTGTAGTTGCTGCAGGACAAAGGTTTGAGATTGACACATCTTGCACAGTTCCTCCAGGATGGTGCAAAGCAAGGTTTGCCCTTGTATTTCTCTTGCACATACTTGCCCAGAAAACAAAAAGGGAAAAAAAAAGTCATTGCTCAATGCTGATGACAGCAGCTGTCAGAAAGCTGCTGGCCTCTTAAGGGGAATGAGCTGCTCTCCCCAGAAGTCCAGCATAAGACTCTCGGTGACTTCCATGAGGACAAGTTCAACCCAAAACACTCTGACAGCCTCACCCAGTGGCCAGGGAAACAGCTTCCCTTTTTAGACCATGTTTTGGAAAAAACAAGGATAAGTCAAGACCCTGAAGGGAATAACAAACCAGTTGTGCCTTCCACTGACTGAGAAACTGGGCTCAGCATTGGAATATAGCCACTCCAGTATGGCCTCCAGTATCACCACTTCAGGTTTGGGATATAATTGATCTTGGTCTTGGTTTGTTACCTCTAATGCTCTGAAAGACAAGACATGTCCTGAGATGTTCCTGTGCCATAGAAGCACTACTGATGTAACAAGGAAGGTGATGGCTTTGGACAGACAGTAATTTGGTGCATGGATCCAATTCCAAATCTCTGCTCTTCCTGCCTTAAAAAAATATTTTCATTTCTCTGTATTTCAATGTCTCTTCTATATAGGGAGAGCAATTATTGCTATAATTTACAGGAATGTAGTGAGAATAAGTAAGTGACCAAATGTGTCTGGAGTTCAGACACTCTGGAGATGGAGAGAGGCACTCAGTCGTTTACCTACACAATGTGTATCATCTTCTCTCCTAAAATTATTTAACAAGTAAGTTATTTTTAAGTGCCATTTTGGCCTTGTTTTGCCCATATGATTTTCTGCCTTTTGATTTGTAGGTGCCAGTTCTAGTAAAGATGGCAAATCAGGCGAAATGCTTTAGGGACTGGCACTTTAAATGCTGGCCGCAGAGTCACATTTGCACAGAGGCCCCAGCAGCGCTGTCAAGGAACCAAAAAGCAAGTGCAAACAGAGTTGTGCTGACTTTATGGCCCCTTACAAATCTTTTCTGACATATGGGAGTATCAGGCCTTAAGACACCAAAATGAGAGAAAAGTGTTTTATCACTTCTCTGTGATACCGGGTTGAACCTGTCCTTACATGCAGCCTCTGTTGTGCACGCACATTGGGAAGAGAGTTTGGGATAAACATCAAAATGCGCTGCTTCTGTTGTCAAGCGAGAGACTTCTTTGCTCTTATTGAACCATGACAGCGGGCAGCTCGTGTTCCCCTGGCAGCACAGGGCCAGGGCTAGCAAACACCATCTGGAGCCATGTGATGAAAGCTGGGGCTTGTACCAGCAGGCAATCCCACCCCACATGCCTATCCACTCTGATGTACTTGTTTTCTTTCCTATTTCTATGAACAGGGAGAGTTCAGGAGAACATCAGCCTCCCAGGCTCAGAGGGATGCTGCAGGACACAGCAAAATAAAGAAAATCACATCGGTTAGCTGAGATCTCTACCAGATTTGGGAAAATGGAATGCAGCTGGACACTTCACCTGTTTGCTGCTTAGTTTTGTAATTTTCCAATGTTCTATATCAATGCCAAAGCCAAGTTATTTTTTTGGTTTTATGTACCTGGGTGACAAATTTAGCTTATCCCGTTGGCTTCGGTGGAACAGTAATCACCACTGTGGGTCTTTCTCTCTACCCAGAAACCAAACCACCTTTGAGAAGTGCCAGTTTCTCTTCCCTGTTTGAGGAAGCTCATGATTACCCTGTCCCTAACTTTGCTACCTCACTTGAGAAGGATAAATATAGGCCTTAAAACCCATCCTTATTTCTTTTTGAAATCTAGGCAAGGCAAGAACATGCTTTGAATGACAGCTGTTCTGCAGTGACGTGCTCAAGAGAAATAGCCTGTTGTAGCAGGCATTGAGTGCTGTGGTCTGCCATGGGTCTGTGGAGCACCCTGCAGGAATCCCTCGCTGCCTCCCAGGCTCGAACCCATGTGGAGCATGGTTGCAAGTCAAGCAATTACTTGACCTCACCCTGGAAACCTCTGTGATATGTCACCCCTTCCCCTTTTGTTTTAATTGCTTCTCATTACCATTCAGTACTCCTCTTTTCAAATTCACCTCCTGTCTTAGACAACATTAGTGAAAACATTAATATTTTCAATTATCTGTATTAATAGCATTAACATTTAAGTAACTCAGCAAAATTTGCCTTAAAGCGATACCCAGGTCCCCAGCTATATTTTAGATCCCAGCTCCCACTGGTTTCAGGATCTGGGCCTCCATTGTTATCTCTCTGACTAAATCGTTAGCTTTAAAATTCTTCACCATTTTCAAACTGATAATAAAGCACAGGAAAATGTGGCTGTAAGCTTCATGAATATTTATTTTTTCAACAGTGAAGGAGCAAGTTTACCTAACAGCTTTGCTAACTGATTGTCTGCAGAACAAGGAAGTAATGGCCATGTTAACGCAAGCAGTAGTAGTTTATTGTTTTAGTAGACACTTCTTTTTCCTTCCTTTTGAATAAACACACCGCGAGGTCTGGGAGGACGTGTGCCAAGAGCATTACTGAGAGCAGCGACGGCCGAACAAAGCGCGGTAAAAGCACAATCCTAATCATAACAGAGCAAGCAAGTATTGTTACAAATGTTCCCTTTAGCATGGAAATGAGCCAGGGGTAATAAAAACACCATAAAAATGTCAAAATGACTGATCACCATGAAGCACTGGCCTTTTTATAACCAAAACTTGCAATGAACTTAAAAAAAATTCCAATGTTAAGAGAAATGCCATTTTTACTTAACTTTGTTGTTTGACTTATCCTCATTTGCTGCACAGTTAAATGATTGCAGAAGAGAACAACTTCAGAAAGGCATCAGTAAAGATCTCATTGATATTAAGTGGCATTCGAGCATGATGGTGGACTCTGGGTGGAAACAAACTGTTAACCAGGGCATTAACGTTAACACCGCTACTGCCTCTTTATGAGAATATGGGGCATATTTAGGTACTAATTGTTTGAACAGCAGCAATAAAACATAATGCTTAATGACATACAAATGAAGAGCTGTGTAACTTGTGTAATTCCACCCAAAAACACTCAAGAGCAGCAGCTTGACTCTTTAATTACTCAGATCAAAGGGAAAAAGGCATTTTGAAGTCTGGTCTAAAGTGTTATTTATTACTCTTCTCAGTAAAGCATACATCAGCTCGGACAGAAATAGCACTTTGCATTGGATTTGGTTAGCAAAAGTGAAAAAAAGAAGAATATTCATTGCTTTGCTGACATCCACGTGTATTGGCGATATGTTAAATCCTAATTACAACAGACTTGTAGAAAGGAAAAGAGAAAAGAAAGAAAAAGTATAAAAGCTAAAATAAGATCATAGCTCCTTGTATTGCTCTCAGAGACCTGAAGCTGATAAAAACACACACAAAAGTGCCTGAGCTAAACAAAAAATGTAAAATCTGAATCCTCTTTCCTTCAGACTCCACTCTATACATAGGTGATATGTTTGTGCCACTTAACACCAGTATTTTAAGTATGGTTTTATCAGCCATTGCCTTGTATTCTCAGATACAATAATACACATTTTTGGTGGGGTTTTTTGTTGACATTTGTAGCAAACTTTTAAAAGCTGAAAATCTCAGACCAATAAATGTTTTGCTGGTAAGATGAGGTCAAGAGAAAGTCTACAGCTTCCTAATTACTGGTGTTTTCTGGCAGGTCCACAATGCAGAACCTTTTTGGCAGGTGACCTTTATATTCAGATGACAGACCCTAACCTGGCCAGGCCAGCACCTTTGTGCCACATTTCTTCCTTCATAAAATTCTCGCTAAGATCTATAGGTGATGCCCACTCCATAGAGCTATGCACTTTTGTGACTATGCCCCCCACACCCTCACTACATCAGTCCAGAAGAAGAAAAACACGAGTGCCCTCCCTGTGAATTTAACACCCATACGGATCCCACACATGTAGGAGACCTGCAGGGTCACTTTGGCCAAACTGTACAACCCATCATAGAACCTCTCATGTCTGAATGAGTGTGTCAGGAGACCTGTGTTCACCTTAGGGTAAGGGCAGGGAAGAATCCTGTCTGGCTCCCACGCGTGCCAAAAAGGGAATTGAAGATACTTAGAGCAGTAATGAGTTTATGCAACTGAGCAGGCCATTAACCACACATGTTTACATTCAAATTCACATGTAAATCCTTCGTGATGCTAACTGAGGCAAATCCAGTAAGATTTTCTCAAAGGCTGATAGCAAGGGGAGGAGGGGGTGTACACATGGGACCACACTGCTGTTTATACAAGGGCTTCCTTGCAGACACGGTAAACGTCGATGCACAGCCTCAGTTGACATAAATAACACCAGTACTGTAGTAATAAGCTGGAAAGTGCTGAGATCACATACTTAGTGTGCAGCCGGAGCCAGGCTGCCATGTGCCAAATGTTGCTGTCGCGTCTGTGGTGCATGCTGCTACAGCGCTCCCAGCAGTGCTGCAGCCAGCTGCAGGAGACCTGTGCTTGCACCTCCTTTTCTTGAGGGCCAGACCCCATCTGGACTAGATGTAGCCCATTATCCTAATAACATACCAAACATCTTTCATCCAGCTGAAACACCCTATCCACAAAGCACCCAGCCCTCACGGAATCACAGAATGGCTTGGGTTGAAAGGGATCTCTGGAGATCATCTAGTCTAACCCCCTTGCCAAAGCAGGTTCATCTAGGCAAGGTCACAGAGGAACACATCCAGATGGGTCTTGAAAGTCTCCAGCGAAGGAGACTCCAAAACCATCCTGGGAAGCTTGTTCTAGGGCTCTGTCACCCTCACACTAAGTATGTTTCTCCTCATGTTGGGGTGGAACTTCCTGTGTTCCAGTTTGTGCTCGTTTCCCTTTGTCCTATCACTACGCACCATTGAAAAGAGACTGATTGCTCCATCTTCCTGACACCCACCCTTCAGATATTTATAAATATAGATCAGATTCCTCCCTTAGATTTCTCTTCTCAAGGCTATACAGCCCCAGGGATTTCAGTCTTTCCTCATACAAGAGGTGTTCCAGTCCCTTAATCACCCTCATAGCCCTCCATTGGACTCTTTCCAGCCTTATTTTGAAGATCTTTGAGAGATGCAGCGTCTACCCTTTCCTTTGATAGCTCCTTCCAAAATATTTTCATTTCCCATTTGAATGTGTCTGGCTTCATACTCTGGCCGTTAACTCCTGTCACATCTTTCTCTGCCAACAGGCCAGACAGAGAAAAGATGTAAAAACCTTGCAATGACTGCATGCGTCCGACTGATTTCCCAATGGACATTGCAGGGATTTTTTCTCACTGGCATCTGTAAAGCTGCAACAGGCTCTGTATGTGGAATAACCATTGACTCTGTGTAATTTGGAGCCCTGGGCATTCTCGGCGTACCCCATGCAGGCAGAGGTGATGCCCAGATAGGAAAGCCATGACAAATTCCACAGTAACCTTTGACCACCTCTCAGTTTTTGCTCACTGCTACATCTCCCCTAGGGCTTCATTCCAGCATTTCAAACCTCTGAAGAGTTTCAGCCAGCCACAGAAATGGAGCTGACAGAGAAATATTTCCTCTTTCCCACCCTAAGTGTGCAATTTCTGCACAGAGCTCTTTGGCTCCAAGGTCCAGGTCAGGTCAAGATGAAGTCTGAGTGAAGGCCAGCCTTTCTGAACTTAAGATGTCACAGCCTGGACATTTGCTGCCTCTGGAGTGAGCAGTGAGACACTCACACGTTTGCCTCAAAGGGGTGATGGTGCTGAGTTTGACCTTGAAATCCCTGCTCCACTCCAGGCACTGGAGTTCATCCATGAGCTCCAGGGACCCCAAAATTTCATCTTACTAATTACAGTTTGGCTCTTGGTGCAACTACGGCATTTGGCTGTAGAGGTGAAGAGATCAAAAACGTTCCCTTTTCACTAAAAAACAGAAAACTTTTCCAAATTTGCAATATTACCTCTTTGCCGTGCCAGCATGTGTTCCTGTGTTAACACACACATACACACTCCCACACACATGACCATCAAAATGTTGTAAGTTTAGAGAACTCTATGGTCTGGTAACACAGTACCAGGCTTTCATTCCGCTGCTTCTGTAATTTTTATTACACAGCCACAGATACAGATGTGCTATACCATCCTCTCTCATTTTGATGCATTCAGGTCTCATTTTGATGTGTTCAGTTACCGTATTTGCTACCAATTTAAAATCACATCATGCTTTTTATTTTCCATGCCTGATGTCTTCTGTTTGACAGGAGCTGACCGTACAAATATTGTCCATACAAGTTTAAAAATGCCATGCACAAACTGGCATGTGAGGCCATGTTTGACCTGTAAAGCAAATAAAATAAACAAAGATGGTGAGTTTTAATCTTAAAATTCCTTTTATCTTTGGAGCCCCATGGCTTTAAAAGCAAAACTGCCTTTTGTATCACAGCCTGGCATGTACATCTATATGCCTACATGTATATGCATACTCTGTTAATGAGTGAAGATGAGTACAAATCTTGTCCCACTGGAGAAAAATAAATTAAAACATGAGCAGGACTTGGCTGAATTTATTTAGACTATGGAAGACTTTGCAATACATGCAAGGCACAATCAAGCCCTAAAAGTAAATGACACGCAGCAGGGCATGAGACAGGGTGACTCTTAAGAGCACTTAGAGGTACCCCATGGAGGCAAAATAGTTCCTCAAAAATGCAAATCCCACCCAGGCACAGCAAATGAGGGCAAGGCCCAGGCAATATATACAGCCCTTCTAAAATATGATGATACTTTCCTAGGGGGAAATTTCATACCAGCTTGGGTGCCCCACAGGAGATGTCCAGGAGGCAGCTGATGCCCAAGGCAGGATGAAAACCCCACAGTTTCTGCAAATCAGGACCTTTACAGCATCTCACATGGTGCATCCAAAATCAGAGCTGTCTTCTCAGTGCCATGATTGAGAGCTGCAGCTGCACTTGGCTGTTGCATTGCCCACACTGGCTGGTTTACTGCAATGTTTGTCTCTGGAGATCTCTCAGTCAGCATCACTACAGATTTGTCACTAAAGGCAGGAGCTTTAAAGCACAGGAAGAAGCCACTCCTTCCACTTGAGCCGTATGGCAATATGTAAAGCTTTCAACTGCATAATACATCACTATGGAGCTGGATCTCAAAGGGTAGAAAGCACCAGTGGAAAGCATTATCCTCAGTGTGGAAGACTGAGCCATAGCAGAAATGTAGGACCCACTGAGAGTCAGTGAGATAGCTGCCATTTGAAAAACTGCTGTTAAGACAGTCTTTTAGAGTTTCCTTAGAGCTGAACCATGCAAAACCCACATTCACCTCCCCCTTTGAACCTGGTATCGGTACTCGCTGCAGCACTGGCACAGATTGCAGAGAAGGGCCACAGGCTTACAGGTGAATCCTGCCATCTGCCATGCCCCTAATGCTGCTGAAACGTGTGGTAGCTCCGGATGTAGTACAGTGCAGTAAGCAGCTTCACATAGGCATGAGATATGAGATGTAGCCCTTGATATCTCTCATGGAAACATCCACTTACTGCCTTCTTAAAATAAAGGTGATGTACTTAGTGAATAAAGGCTTTTTAGGTTATTTTTAATGAAATGTCTCAATAAACTATAGCCATTAAGAACTCCTGCCTAAATTAATGCCTTATAGCTGAACAGAGCCCTCAGTGCTCACATTGAAGTCCCCCTGAAGCTGAGAGGATACATACAAAAACACCCATGATCTGAATTTAGCTTTTATGGACCTCATAAATTTTTGTTAACAAAGTCTAACTGAACCCTCCTGCTGAAAAAAAAAAATAGCAATAGGTTGCTTTATTTATAACCTCTACAGGAAGACCATCATGAGGGATGGAGGTTATAACATGGATTTCCTACTACACCATACAGGAAAGCAGCAGAGTGTGTACGCAGTGCTGTATTGCAACAGTGCCAGTTGGTAAAATCCACATTAGTAGGAAGCTCTTCCTCTTCCACTTCCTCCTCCTCCCCTTCCCCATGATGGCTTCAGCCAGCATCAGCACAGTGGGGCAGGGATGGAGCCACAGGTCCAGGTGGCTAAGACAAAATAGGGACTTTTAAAAGCAGCATGTATTGGTGAAGGAAAGGGAGAGCTTACGTGCTTCGCTGAATCGGGACCCCATCTCACAGCCCTACAGCTGAGCAAACAGGGAGCTGTTTGGTTTGCTGGTGATTCAAACAAGCCAGCAGAAAAATCACTGTAGGTCAACCCAGAGCAAATAACTTCAGAAGCGTTCAGAGAAAAGCAAAGCCTAAAGCGCTGTTTTGTTTCAGGTTAAATGAAGTGTTTCACTTTTAAATGGAGCAGCTGGCTTGCTGAGGACCTCTTTCACTTAACAGGCTTAAGAGAGAAGTAATCTCAAACTTAAAAATACGCACGTTTCAAATTTTCAGGGCTTTTTTTTTTTGCCAGCAAATGTTAAGTGAAACTCAAGTGAACAGCAAACAGTTGCAGCATTGCTGAACCTTCCTTCTCTAAAGAAAATTTTGGCCACTAAAGGGTTGTGTGCCTCTCCGTGCCATGCGGCAGAATGAAGGTGTGAGCCCTCCTGGAACGGAGCAGCTCCCCGCGTGTTCTTACTGCGCCCAACTCATTCTCTGCTGGCTCCTTCAGCAGCTGCATTTACAAATGAAGTGTTTCACCTACATTTCATGTTTTCCTCTCCCAAGCGCCCTGGGGCCGAAGTTCATTTTACAAGCGCACAAATTATTCTGTTTTGATTCACAAAACTTTCTTTTCAAAAAGAAAACTCACTGCAGGTTTCTGCTTTTTAAGCAAATGCAACTTCCTTCCCCGCCTCAAAAAAAGCAGAGTGAAATAGATTTCCCTATGAGCAGAGAATTTTGCTGCTGAAGATGACATGGGATCCATGAGAAGGGATCTGGCCACTGCAGCTCCTCACAGGCAGAGTATAAACAGTGGAAGAGGTCAGCTCGGTGGCACCAGCAGTACCTGAGATGATGTTAGGAGATTACATGTGGCTAGTGTAAAAAGGCATAGAGATAGATGACCTCCAGGTTAGAAGTACAGTTTGTCACATGCTACATTGAGCATATTCTGAGCATGGCATCTATAGAACCTGAAAAAAAATTCTTTATTTTCTTTGATCAAAAATACGTATAGAAATGCCTGTTTCAAGGAAAATATCATACATTTTTTTCTTGTTTAACAAAATAAATTAAATATACATGACTTCTGTTTAAACTCTATATAGAATTACAAAGGTTTTATATTTGCAATTGGATTCATTTCCAGTCCATATAGGCATTTAATATGGTCCTTATTTATTTTCTCTTTCTGTTTTCACTGTTGTTGGAATTGCAATGAAGTTTTATCATTTCCAAAATGTTATGTGAGTGAAGGGGACAACCACACACAACCTAGGTGAATATTTCTCAAATGCATTTTTGCCTACAAGATTATTATTTCATTCTCTTTGTTTCTTACTCTTTTTTTTTCTAATGTTCTAATGTATTTTGCATTGATGTAGAAAATCCAGTAGCTCGTCACTGTGAGCCATCAGAGGACAGTGTGTTTTGCTTTCTTCACCATCAGCAGTTCAATTATTATTATTATTATTTATTATTATTTCTTAAATATAAATATAAAGGTGTTCTGTACAATGTTCCTCTTTCCTTCCTTCCTTTTTCCTGGCAGTGGCACTGAGTCCTGGGGGAGTCAAGCACTTGTGGTGCGATCTGCAGAACACCCCATGGGAAATGCAACGCATTCAACTTGCAGAAACCGAATCAGTCACCTTGGTTCACGTTTCAGATCAAACGACTATGACTGAGAAGCATTTGGTATTTCATATTGTAAATAGCAATTAGGTTTTCCAAACTCTCCTGTGTTATTTTTTCCCCTGGAAGAGGTGAATTGGTTATGTCTCCTGGTGCTTTGGCACTGAACCTCAGGTACTTTAGAGCTTGTCACTGAGAGCAGGACAGGTCTGGGGGCTTCGCACTGAAACAAGTGACGTGCAGCAGGCACAGGAACGGCAGTGGCTCTCCAGAAAAGCACCACCTCCACCTCTTGCTCTTCTTGCTCCTTTTAGCAACATAAGGAAGGAGGTGGTGGTTCACATCCCTGTGTCCAGTCTGACTTGTCACCACCTTGATTAAGAAATCTGGGAAGGCTCCGCTGTTGGAGATGGCTGCCTCTCTGCTGAGATTTGGAGTTCCTTCATTATTCTTCGGCTACATCCTGATTGCAATTAAAAAAAAAAAATTCTCTTTTCTTTCTCTTTCTCTATTTATATATATTTATATAGATAGATATAGATATATACACATATATATATACACACATACACACACGCATATAAAATTATATATATATGTATATATATATTTAAAATTATATATATAATCTTTTCTGTCTGCTTTGCTTATTGCTGACAGTGTGAGCTGACTTGGCACAGTCTCTTCTGAGGTACCACGAGGAAAAGCCCAAACGAGCTACTGTACACGGACGCCCTCTTAGCACTGGTACTGAATGTGCTGGTGCTGATGGACTTTGCCTTCCACATGCGAGTGGGTGTGGGTGTGGATGTCCGTGTAAATCTTTGGGTACATTTTGGATGCCATGGCCGGGGCGAGTGCAGGCCCTTGGGACAGTAGATGCTGCTGCTGGGCGACATATTCCTCATAGTTTATGGAGGAGATGCAGTCTTTGTCGGGGACCTGGGAGACGCAGATCCTGTCCCGGGGTTGTGGCCGGTGCACGGGGGCAGCAGCTGGAGGGGAGCAGGGTTTCTTCTTTGTCTGGCAAAGCCACAAGAGGATCGTCCCAAAGATGAAGACAGCTCCGGCAGGGATGCCGATGATGACGGGCCAGGGCAGGCTGCTGGCGGAGGAAGGGGGCACAGGTGCACTTGGAGGCTTGGGATCTGGACATTGGGGCAGGAGAGAGACAGAAAGAGTTAATTAAATGCAGGCAAAGTGGATTCAAAACAGATGTCACACTTGGGCTGGCTTTTGTACAGGCTGTCTGGCAACCCTGCCAGACCAAGTAACAAGGGAGAAATCAAGCCAGCACATGATGTTTGGTAACTGCTTTGCTTTTCAGTGCTCCTGGAAGGACAAGCAACTCATTTTCTCTGGTTTAGGGGTCAGGAGGAGAGTCTTTGGGGGATTTTTAAACTTTCTTATCCAAGCTTTAATGGATGCACTAGAGACAGGCTGTGAGAGTTTCCTAACACCCTCACTCTGTGATGGAGTGGGCTTCGCTGCCCAGATTGAAGGACACAACACGGAACGTGTCAGCAATACCTCCATGTCAGCAGCTCAGGAGGCACGATCGGGTTGCTCAGAGCCAGGGCACGTTGCCCTCTTGCTTCTGCCAGGTGTAGCTGTGTCTGCATGGGCTTTAGACACCCTTTAGAGTCCCTGTTGAACAATACTGGAGATACTTAGTAATGCTCGGTCATAGCAATCAGCATGAAAGTGCTGTTTTGGAAGTGTTGTCTTGAGTTTCTTGTGCATCTGAGAGGAAGGCTGAAGGATGGGGAAAATGTAGGTGAAGTGGTGTTCCTTCCTTAGTGTCCAGACCACGGAGAACTAAAAGCTCACATAGCATTAAAGTGTCTGTTCAGCTTCCTATTGCAAATAGGTTCTACCTCCACCAGTCTCTTTGGAGCTGCTGTTGGTGTTCCAAGGGCAGCAAATTCAGCTACTGGAGGAGATAAGATGCTTCAGGCAGCATCTTTCACGTCTACCTCCCCCTTCACCCCCTGCTATTGGCAGCCTGTACATCCCTGGGTAGCCACTTCAGTTTCTCAGCCTGATCTCTTGATTTATAGACCCCAAATCCCTATCTAGATAGCTACCAGCTGGGATTTCCAAAGCCCTGAAAAATATGTAGGCACAGAATTCAGCCTGCAGGGAAACATTCAAGAAACTTTGAAAACCGCAGGCTATCCAAATCCCCCAATATATTATAATCAAACATATATCAGCTAACTTTCAAGCCAAACTTCAAGACACTAATGTCTTTTTCTCTCCTTGAAAAATAATCCTCTGACTAGTTTGAAACATTAAATATATACCATGTGGTCTCTTTGAAGTCAGAAGGACCTATACTGTTGACCTTAACAGACAGAACTTTGATTCACCAACACTGGAAATTACAGAATAATTTAGGCTCATCTGGTCCTATCCCCTGCTCAAAGCAAGACAGGATCATAGAGCTGACCCATCAGATGACCACAAGAACAACAGTCTTCATGTTGGTTGGTATAAATCCTCTACGGGGCTGAAACACAAGTGCTTGGATATTCATCCATGCTGTTCTTCAGAGCTGTCTATGTCAAATCTGGTAGATTTACAAGCAAAATGGTGTTTTTCTAACTCATGGCCTTGCAACCACATCTTTGCCTCTAAGAGCAAGCTTGGTTCTCATTCTCTGTCATTGCCAATAACTACAGGCCTGCAGGCTCTGGTTCTAGTATGAGGCCTCATTATAGTCCCATTTAAATCAGTGGAAAGTCTCCCACTGATCTGAGTGGGAGCTGGATCAGACTCTCATAGTACAGAAACTCCCAGAGGCTTTGAGTTATATCCCACCCACACAGCCTTTTCCTTAGGATTGACAGGCTTTCTAGCTGGAGTTCAGTCCTAAACCTAAGTGATGCAGAAGAAGATGCCAAGAGCATTCTTTTACTTGGCAACCCGCTGTCTGTATCTAAATTCAAGCTAGTGATGCTTGATGGTTGTTGAGACGCAGAGCTTTGGCAATCAGTGAGCAGAAGTCACACTGCCTTAGTTAGTTACAGGAGTTGTGAGCATTCTCCCCACCATCCACATAGAAAACCAGTCCTAGCAGCCCAGGAGAGTTAATAATCTCTGTCTCTCACTGGTGTCTTGACTGGAGACACTCCATGAGACCTGACAGCTAAAATGTTCTGATATTGGCTCCAGCTCCTGCACTCTTTTAGCTGTGTTGGCCTTGTGGTGGTGAAGGGAAGAAAAAGCTGTACAAGTCATTTTTGTCATAAAACTGGTGGATCTTGCAGCTAGATTCACATGGTAAGATGAGGCAGCAAGAAATGCCCTTTTTGATGAAAAATATTTATCAGGGCAGAACAGCACAGTCAGGAAGCAAAGGAGTAAATGACACAGCAAGGACAGTGTGCCTCTAACACACTCAATACAGCTTCAGTTGGATGTGGCCACCAGCTCTGAAGACTGGGGATACAAAGAAGCTGCAAGTTTGGTACAAGGGTCCCCAGGGGATCATTGGGTAAGAATTTAACTAATCAATCATTCTCTCTTTCACACTTGCTCTTTTCCTTTCCTTGTGACCAGGATAGTTTTTATTCTTCTCTCACTTTATGGGCCTGTATCATTATTTCCTTTTACAACGAAAAGCAATATAAATAAGAGCAAGAGAAAGGAGAAATGTAACAGAATGGGGTTGCAAAATGTGCTGCCATTCAGTTTCCCACTCATGTCCTGCACCCTACCACCCAAGTGGTGCCTGCAACTGAAGTATCCTTTCCCAGCTCCTCTTCCATAGAGGAGCAGATTATTAATGCTATTTCACCTTACTAGAATCATTACTCCCTGTGAAGGGAGAAAAGGAAACATCATGAAGAGGATTTCAGCAGGGGCTGTCTTAAATCAGAGTTGCTTTAGTCCCTCATTCATTCTTATTAGAACCAGGCTAGCCTAAATCAGCACAGCATCAGAGAGGGCCATGAAGCCCAATGGCGTCAGTAGTTGTATTAATAAATACCATGATGCAGACCATTGGTTCAGATGAGGGAACAAAAAGGCACAACTCACCTGGCAGGACTGTGAGAAAAGCACTGCGAAAGCTGTAGCCCATGGTGTTTGCCCCCAGGCAAATGTACATCCCTGCATCCTCTTCCTTGGCCCGAGTAATCATCAGTTTGTTCAGGTAAGAGCCATCGGGACGGGACCAGACCTCCCCTGTGGGCAGTACAACAAACTTCTGTCCCCCGACGTCAATGGTTGAGTTGTACTTGCTCTCTGTGCCATACTCCACCCTCTTCAGCCACTGGATGACAGGTTTGACATCACTGCGGACTTTGCACTGGAAGGATGTGGTCCCACCGTAGTCTACTGTTGTGTTGACAGGGTGTGTTCCTGTCAGGATGGGCTTGGACCTCGTTCTCTCTGCACAAAAACACAGGGAGCTCCATGGAAAAACGTGTTTGCCATTTTCATTAACTTGTGATCGCAGAAACATAGGAAGAAGTCCAAATTAACTGCCTAGTCCAACTCCCTGCCCTAAGGCAGGCTGAGATTTCTGCAAACCTCTCCTGATAAAAATTCACCCAACCTCTGCCAAAGCCTCTAATGGTAGATGCTCTTCAGTCTCTCCAGACAACTTCTCCACTGTCTGAGGCTTGGCAAGTCTTTTCTCATGCTCAAGCTGAATACTCCTAACAAGGAAGTTACCTACTTTATCTGCATCTGGGGAGAAGTTTGCTTTGCCTCTTAACCCTTACATTTTGGAAGATTTTCTTCAGCCCACTCTTTTGTACACTGAACTCTCCCAATACTAAGCTAACACAGTCCTAAGAATCTCCTGTAGAAGGTTTTTCTGTCTTTGCTGTGC
Organism: Coracias cyanogaster; assembly: GCA_033124195.1. Taxonomy (NCBI): domain Eukaryota; kingdom Metazoa; phylum Chordata; class Aves; order Coraciiformes; family Coraciidae; genus Coracias; species Coracias cyanogaster. The sequence goes on from JAVSBS010013647.1 coordinate 57,812, forward strand.
TTCTGCTCTCTCAGGTCACTCAGGAAGCATTTATATTTGGGTACCCAGTTGGTACACCTGACACACAAGTCAGACCTGGCCTTTCTGCCTCTTGGCAGGTATTGTAGGTCCAGTATGGAGTGCTGAACTTCCCCATTCCCTTGCTGTACACTGCAGCTATGAGATGACTAAAGGGGCCATCCTTCCTTGTACTCCCACTTTTCCCCATGTCTCAAAGACCATAACCCAGAATAATGGGATTTTATTGATGTACCTTGACCTACAGGGAAGATAAATGGCCTGATACCAGCCAAAAAGGCCAAAACCCATTTCAGGATTAAATTTAGGCAACAGTGCACATCTGAACACAAATCAAGTGGATTATTTCACTGTAAGCGTTCGCTCAATATTGAACATCATGATGTCTTATCAATATCTACAAGTATCTGAAAGGACAGTGTAAAGAAGATGAAGCCAGGCCTTTTTCAGTGGTAACAGGACCAGATGCAATGGGCACAAACTGAAACACGGGAGGGTCCTTCTAAACATCAGGAAATTCTTTTTTACTGTGAGAATGACAAAGTACTTGCACAGGTTGCCCAAAGAGATAGTGGCATCTCCATCCTTGGTGATATTCAAAAGCTATCTGCACATGGTCCTGGGCAACCAGCTCTTGGTGGCCCTCCTTGAGCATGGGGTCTTGGACCAGCTGACCTCCATAAGTTCCTTCCAACCTCAGCAATTCTGTGATTCTACGATGCTGTGTCTCTTACCACCATGTCTGGTAGGGTGCAATTTACACATGAGTATCACATAACCTTATGTATCCTCAGATACAACCTCAGTTTTTTACCAGATTATTTACAAGTACATATCTATTGAGAGTCTACACCAGAACCACTGTGGCTACCTCCAGTTTGGAGACAGTGTTCCTTCTCCTTTTAGTCTTCCCAAATGTTCCCTAAGGACAGAAAAAAATAGATGATAGAAGGCCCCTTCTTTCACGGACTCATGGCAGGCTGTAGGTATTGTCTCATCTTTTGTCGGGGAGTTCTTCAGGAGACACCTGCCATCTCTGTTGCTGGGTCTGGTAGCTGCCCATAGGGACTAAACTCTACTGGAAAACATCCCATGCCATGTCATCCACTGCTGTGGAAGCTGAGACCACAGGTACTACCAGTGGGGAAGATCTTCGCTCCACCCTAACCTCCCTGCTTTTATTATTATTTCTTTCTTCAGCCTAATCATTCCCCTACACTCACTATGGAGCAAACTTTTGTGGAGGAAGAGCTCAGAAGGCTTTTGCTTTTCTAGCTAATAACAAAATCTTTCCTTTCTCACATTTTTTTTTGTCTCAAGTCTCAGCTGATGAAGGAAATCAGGTGGTAGAAAAGGAAATCAAATGCAGGAGGGTCACAAGACCATCCTTTCCAGCACGATCATATGCCTTAGGTTGTGCAAACACCACATAAAGTCAAAGGAAAAATATATCCCTCATTCTGAGGAATGCTCAGATTTTTTTTTTTTTAGTGCTAGCATCAGAGGAATCAGTCACAGTTTCCAGACAAGGAGGTACTGCAACCCTCTATCCTAGGCACAGAGAGAAACTACAGTATCACAGTGGGTGGTAACTGCTGACAATCATCAACCACTTTTGATTGCAAACACTGTTGGAGTGACCACGTAATAAACCAGCTCCCAGCAGCACTGGCTTTGGGGTGACAGGAAGGAACAATGGACCCTCTTTCAAAAACTCAGGATACTTTCAATAATGAGGGCTCTAAAGATGTGCTTGGGAAACAAAAATACCACAGTGGTCTCTATAGGCTTTGCCTTGCGACTATGAGCAGGAATCACAGCTGGGTAGAATGAGACTCAGATAAGCAGGATTTAGGAGTGGAGGCTCAGGGGGGAAAAAAAGAGGGAAATTGAATAAAATCTGTAATGGTCCACAGAACGATGTTAAAAATAGAAAGATGTCTGAAAACTGCTTAATGCCCTTATCTCCTTGACTCTGGTTCCAGCTTTGGTTACTGTTTTCACTCCTAGCCAGCAAAAGCTAATGAAAACAAAGGTTACATACATCTTTAAGTTGATAAAAACCAAGATAAACAGGGACACAGAAAGGGGTTTGTTCCTGGTGCTGTCTGGTTTTGATGAAGTGAAAATGCCACAGCTGCCATTAGGATGGGGCTTGATTCATTTCCCTGTCTCTGCTCCTGGTTTTAGTGTAAACACATGTTTTTACTGTCTCCATACAGCTGTATCTTTATCAATCCCAGATGTCCAGCAGGTTTGTGCCTTCCGAGCCCAACAGCGCTCCCCACATGTGCTTTTAATTCCTGTGATTCTAGAGAAGGGACTTATCAGAGAACAGATCTTTACCTTTAAGAACAATCTTTTGCACTGGGATAAACTTTCTTATGCTAAAATGTATGCAGACAGAGAAATAACATGCTTTCCATGTGGCTGGAAACAGCCCACCATGCCCCTGCTCCTCATTAATGAAGGCCATTCAATGTCCCCTCCACTTAGTTCATCTTCTCCACTTTCCTCGGTTGGCTGCTCTGTAATCATTTCCATGACAATTTCTGATGATGCAATAGAGAAAGCACAATGACTTAAGAATAAGGGCTCTTCTCTGGTAGAATTACGTAGGATTTGAGTATAATTATCCTCAGTAATAACAGGAGATTAGAGACCAAGAATCAGAACAACTAGATTGTAGGAAAAGCAATTTAGTCTACCCCACCACAATGCAGAGTAATCCCCCACAGCTCATCTTCTAAGGGTTGAATCTTTAAAACTATGTAGGCATCTAAAGATATAGTCAGGACCCTAGAGGGATTATTTTTTTTTCTTAGTATCTCATTTGTACTCACCTGAACCTTCAGATGGCCAAATGTTTTTTAAAATCTGGCCCTAAAGCACTGTCTGGCTAATCACTCTAATCATAAGATTTCTGCTTATTCCTTTGGGAGACTTCCTTAAAGTATCTGGCCTCCTATTACAGCTACCTAGACTAAACTTCCAGTTGAATGGTTTCACCCTACTACTGCACTGATAGAGTAATCTGGGCCATCCTAAATATTTCTACCCTTCCTCTTCCATGGTACATGAAAAGTCTTTCTTAGTTCTCAGTCTGTTAACCGAGTCTGTCGGTAGCCTAAGACTGAACTGGGCAATGATGTACTTTTACCGTACAGGTGCCCTTGGAGATGACTGTTTCCCAAGCAACTCTCCTTATTTCAGCTACTGAATTGTATTGTTGCTACTCTGTCTTGCCAGGTGTTAGATTTATTCTAGAATTTCAGTAATGTTTTCTCTATCTCTGCTGATGTTTTTAACACTTCCCCATTTCTGTGTCCAGCTATCAGCACTGCACACTTGCCATCACACCTTCTTTACTCAGCCCCTTCTCAAAGCTTCCTCCCTGCCTTTGCACCCCAGAGACCGCACTTACGGATTACTTCTACTTTGTATGTTGCATTGATTTCTCCAACTTTGTTAAACACTCGGCAGGTGTATTTCCCACTGTCCTCTGGCTTTAGGTTCTTCAGGTTCAGCGTCCACTTCTTCTTCTTGTTCTCCCCAATCTCTTGGGGCGTGAGTGGCTTATTGTCCTTCAGCCATGTGATGTCAGGCCGTGGGTTCCCACTGGCCACGCACTTCAGGCGGATGGAGCTACCGACAGGACGGGCGATCACTCTCCGTCTCATCTTGGCAGGCTGCGTGAACCTGGGCCGGGCTGCAAAAGGCATGAAAAACGGACTGTTGTGAGCAAAGGGCATGCAAAGAAGGATGCTACTTTGAAGTGTTATGGACAAATTTGCTTGAGAGGCACCTGGTAACCCCATATACCAGTGTATCACTCCCTCTCATATCAGCTCAAACTGATTTCCTTAGGAAGGAGATAACATCCACCCTGATGCATTTGAATGTCTACTGGACATGGCCACCACACCAGCCTTTTGCATAGCACAATCCCGGAACTTCTCAGTGCCCGTAAGGCAACTGCGTCAGACTGTCTCACAAAATAATACCAAAATCACACTATTGTAGCTGAAGGCAAAATGTAGCACCATAATCACATTATAATTGTTACCATACTCCATGCTACAAATACAAGCCCTTAGCCAGACCAAAGGAAAAACCTCAGATTCCTGTCAGGCTGGCTGTTTTCTCAACCTCTTGCTTGGTCACTTGAACCTTCATTTTCTGAAGATGTTGTGCCTCTTAGTTTTCACTGGCCTTAACGGGACTTAAGACGAGTCAACATCTTTTCAATATGTAGGAAAGTCTTAGAAGTGTGCCAGACTTTTGTACATTGATCTGAACTTAAATGTATGCAATTAATTCAACATTAGATTATGAAGCATTCACGTTGAAAGGCCCAAAGAAGCAAACAAACGGGAAGTCCAAATTAAAAAACCTTCCTTTTGTTATTAGAAGATACCCCATGCCAGTCCATCCTAAAAACGGAGTGGCTGAAGCAATACCTGGAGGAGGACAAAATAATGGGTTAAGACAGTCACCTTGTCTTACCAAGGAAATCACCAGTATTTCTAACAGCAATGACAAGAACATTTGAGAAATGCAAGATCCCCATTTGGCAAAATCTGAAATTTATACCCTCGACTGCACCTAACTTTATGTCAGATTATGTCAGAATTCCAGAGGGGAAAGATATGGCACCTTTACACCTTAGTAGCTTTATTGACATTGCAGAGAGTTTTCCTGTAAAGTCATAAGTCAGTCTAAGTAATAAATAGAAAGAAAAAGATCTTCGCAAAAACTTTTAAGACAGTTGAAACCATATAACATGATCTGTTGCAAGGCAACACACTGTCTAATAGTATCCTGCAATGAAGAATTCAAAAGAAATTACAAATTTCTCACATTTACTTTAATTATGCAATGTCAGTTCAGAGGCACTTCTAACTGCAGTCTCCTGATGAGATTAATATCAATTCTGACTCTCACTTGGCACTCTCCCGCTACCTTAAAGATACTCCTGCAAAATTCACCCGTCTTCTTTTTTTTTCATTCTGGCAAAGCCAGTTTCTCCTCCAAGTCCATTCAGAATTTCCACAACAGGTTTCTCTCCCTGCTTTTGAACCCTATCTCTTGCTTACCGTGATCTTACTCCTCAGCCTCAAAGTGCAGTCAACCTGCAGTTTTGCCCTGCCTTGGTAAATCCTCCCCGATCCTTTCCTTAGGGAATGAGAAAAACGGGTAATGAGTGGCCTGCTCTGTGGCACACTGGGTTGAATTATGCCTATTATGGCAACTGGCAAGTCAATTATACCCATTACCAATGGCAACTGGAAAGCCACAACCTCACCAGCATATAACACACCAAAGCAAGCTGAGAATGTTGTGCTTCAGGTATCAGGGAAGTTAGCTACTGGATGGTACAGTGGGATTCTCCACTAGAAAGCCAGCCCTGCTGCCCAGGGCTGAGGGCCAGAAGCTCTGGGATGCGCATTATAGCAGGGCTTTACTGAAGGGAAGAGGCTGGTCTGTAGCTTCCTCTCTCCAAGCACTGCGGAAGAGCAGCCATAGACCTCCACGGTCTGTGAACATATTCCATAGTCCTCACACCTCTGCAGCTTTGCCAAGCATCCCTCCCTCTCGGAAGAAGACTCCCTTTGGCATACTTCTCTCTCCAGAGTCCATTTCTGTAGGGGAAACCATCTGCCTCCGCAGCCCTCCCTCGCCCTCCTTGGCTGTCATTTTGGGTCCCAGCCATTTCATGTTATTTCAAACTCTTGCTCAGAAATGCTTTACTCTCCATACAGAGGCTTTCATGTGTAATCTAATGAACCAGAGAAACTCTGGCACTGGAAAGTCCTTGCCGTGACAGCTGAGCAGCAAGTGTGACATAGTAACCCACTCCACAAGTCCTGGTGCGTAAATTGCTGGGTATTCTCTTAGAGGTCTGCTGCAAGAGGAGGCCTACTCCCAGCAAAACCAATCACCCTCCCAGAAGGACAATTAACTCTGTCAGAGCTGCACGTTGTGAGCAGCAACATGCCAAAGTTTAAGTCTGAGCAGAAGGAGATGTGCTGATAAGGGCTATCGTTGTGGAAGTTGAGTAAATGTCTGCAAGGCATGTGGGAAGGTTAAGAACCAGCCATGAAATTGGTCTAAACAGTGACCCTCTAATATGGCAGTAATTTACCCTGTGACCAGGAACTGCAGGTCCAGATAGAGGTAGATCCTCACTAGATGTGATTCATGGGCTGGGACTAAGATACCCAAGAGCAGGTTGGAGACAGGACAGTCCCACTGCCCATGTAGAGTGCAAGTGAGTGACTCCAAGCTCTCTCCTCTCCCTCACCTCTTCCCTGCTTTCACAGCAGTATTTCAGAAGGACTTGGTGGTGTCCCTGCTCAGTACGGGCACTGCAAGACAGAAACTCTCTTTCTGCCCCCAAAAGCAGGCCTATAACATTACTGGTTTTCCTCCCACCACGACTCACATGACTCTCTCTGGAGCTTTGCGTTCGCTCCTTGTACATTGCTGCCCAGATACATACCAAACTACAGGTAAAGCTAAACTTCTTTGGCTCCTCCTTTCTTTCTTCTTCTGTTTGAAGAAGGTTAAGTGATTATGTGGTCTCAAAAGCTACTCCAGGCTGCATGCAATATGCTGAAACCAGATCCCATTTACACAGTCCTGAATGTCTCCTTGACAAAAGCCTGAATTGGACAAGTTTAGAAAAGCCAGTTAACAAAAAAGGAGAAAGAGAAAGAGACATACACGTAAGAGAGGAAAAGAGACCCAGCAAGCACAAAGGAGAAAGAGGGAGAAGCAGCAGTGTGGGAGGGAGGCAGAAAAACTCTCTTTTGAGTTGGTGCTAGTAAACGTCTGTCCCCGTATCTGTACCATTTACAGCAGTTTTGCTTGCTGGAGTGCCAGCAAAGGCCATCACAAAGTGGCTCTGTGTTATTTATAATTCACAGGCTTGTTCTTCTCCACATCACTTGGCATTTGCTTCATACACATGAACCGCACGTTTGTACAGTATAAATTATGCCACACACAAGAGCAAGGGAAAGCACAAGTGGATGGGGACAAAGAGACAGTGTTGTGTATGGGTTCCTTGCTGAAATGCTCTTTACCACGAAGATTTATTCAAGCTAATGAAAATTAAATGAAACAGAAGGCTGTCACCACAAAGACCTGGGAAGGAATTCATCAGTTGCCTCTCCCTGTGGGACACCTCGAAGTGCATGGATCAGTCCCAGAGGCTCCTGTCAGACTTGCTCATACAAAATGAGGTGATTAGCTAAAACACGTAGTCTGCTGTGACCGGCCACAATTACCTCCACAAAGTGGCGGTCAGTACCTCTTCAAGCTTTCATGATACTTACACAAAAATGTGTCATGATTCGACTAAGTATTGAAATACTTTCAAGCCTTTTGGATAAGAGCTCAGTCAGTTGTGGGAAGACATGGATGGCAGGTATCTACCTTTCCCCACAGCTCCCTGCTCTTGATGGAGGCAGGACCTTTCACCAGCAATACCATCCCATGACAGTAGCTGGAAAGCAAAGCGGAGCTTTTTCTTTACCATGCTTCTCCTCCACCACTTCTCTAGGGCCCAGGACTCTGCAAACACAAACTGCTCCTTCACCCATTATCCTCTAGAGATCTGCAGACACACACTGACCCTCCCTGCACATGAGCTCACAGCAATTCTCTGGTGAGATTCCACTGAATGGAAAGGGCTTGGGTGGGTGTGTGGCCTGTTTGGGAAGAGGAGACAGGAGGGAGGGAAAGGGGAAAAGGCAGAGGTGCAGAAGCACTGCAGCACAAAGGACTGGGCCAGGGCAGAACAGAGTAAGACACAATCTAATATGAGACGGTCAATGCCTAATAATTTTAGTAGTGCTTACAACTTTTTTCAGAATATTATTGTTGTATTGATCCATCATCCACCAGGTCTACCACAAGCACACCTGCCATGGCATTCAATGTCTGATCCTGTCTCCACCAGGGTAATGAAGGTGGAGAGACAGTAGCTTTTCTTGCTAGCTGCTGGATCCCTCCTGAAGGACTCCTGACATGTAGTTTATCCAAGCTACCTCTTCTCTAGCTCTAAAATGTTATCATCCTTTTCCAGAATGAGTGGAGGTTACCTTCCTCTCCCAGAGCAAGCTCAGTCTCAGATGAATCTGTAATTCAAAGCTACTATGGCACTGCCTCCTCCAGGTGTGGCCTGGACTACACCACAGCACACCACATCCCTTGTTTGTCAGCTCCTGAAGAAAACTGGCCTCAGCTCAAGTGGTGCGGACTCATACAGTGAAAGCTTGACAGGTTCCACCCCCACCATTGCTATGAGGTTACTCCCTGACCATGAATGTGGTACAAAGCCATCTCTGTATTATAAAATTAAAGGGAGGGATGCCCTGCAAGACCAAAATGAAAATGCTGTGCTTCATCCATCGGGGTCATAAACTCAAATCACACACCTGTCTGTAATGGCCAAAAGCTACTTGGCATAAGCCTGACAAGTTATTGACCTTCAAGGAGTGCTTGGAACAAACTTTGGACCTGCAACTCTTGCAGTGATCCAGAACCTGTTCCAAGCGGGATTTTCGCGGTTCCCCAAAGCTCTGCAACAGCATCAAAATTCTATGCTTGAACAGTCCAGGACTTAAAGAACTTCATGCAGGTGTCTAAAAGAGAGGGTAATTTTAAAAAATACTCAGCTTTGGCCTTATCCTAATTCTCCTAAAGTGAAGTCAGACCTCCCATTTGCCCTCAGTGGGAGCAGTGTTATGTTGGCACTGAAGGCTCTTCGACATACTGCTGTAAAAGTCAATATGCCTTTTATAGAGAGTCTATGAAAGCTATAATAGCTGCACATGCAAAAGAAAGTCACTGCCCAGAAAAACAAATGCAAGGGAGAACCATGCTGGGGTACGTGGCAGGAGGCCCTAGAGCAGACCACAGGCCGCATTTCGCAGAAGGACCTTTGGATGGAATCCATTCACACTGACATGTTCAGTTGATGCTCTGTTTATTATTTGACCATCTGTAAGGAGAACTCACTCCAGTCACTTTGCCTTCCCTTCAGCAACTGAGAAATGTGCCGTGTGAACAGCACTGAACCAAGAACCAAGGAAAACCAAAAATCATACATTGCTCCTTACCCCACTGCTTCCCAGAATGATCTTCGTATTCTCCATTGGAGCCTTCAGGTACCTGGCTATCCTTTCCTGAGCTGGCATCATCTGCAAAGGAAAGGAAAGGGATGATGTTAAGGTCATCTGCAGCACAGCAGAACAATAACAAGGGTTCGTATTTTTTCCTGGAGGCACCATGCAGCTGAAACACACTCAACACACATTTGGCATCCACATTCTGGCACTTACAGCCTGGCTAGTGTAATGAACAATTTAGTTTGCTGCTTTATGAGCTTTTCAGCAGGCTACCAAAGCAAAGGCAGATTAATCAATGTTTCCATTAATAGCTGACAAAAGCCTCTTCATTTACGTTTACAGGTTGCTGTTCCCTAGGAGAAACTTAAGCGTTGTACCTTCTATGCAAATAACGGTATAAATCAAAATCGCAGATTATTAAACCTAGGTGGTGGGGGAAGACTTATGCAATCACACAGATCACAAGCAGTCGAATCAGGGCCACTAATTCGCCTTTCAGCTTCCATACAAAATCAGGAAAGCTAGCAAGTCTGGGATCAAATGAGCCCTCAAGGGATACTGCATGCAAAGCTACAGCTGGAGAAAGCAATATTGAAGTGAAAAGGTGCTTGTGGTTGTTGTTTTTATTTAAATCAAGACCATCCATCTACCTGTACTGACGATACCTCACTTTCTCCCTTATCACTCTTGTTGTCTATATCACTACCACAGAGTAGTATCAAGGTCTCAACTCTGTGCCCTGTACTGATAGGAGAAACAGAAATTGAAACCCCCCACTTCTCCAATAGCCCCCACCTCAAATTGCCGCTGTAATACAGCCACCTACCATGTCTCCACAAAAACCAAGGGAGCAGGATAATGCCCTGAGCCTCCTTCTGCCATCTGGGTGATGCTGGTGGACTCACACCTCTGCAGTGCCCAGATGTGAAGTTTTTTCCTTCTCCAGGACCAGCCTGACCTCTACTGCATGAGCACTTAGTTCAGAGCATCCTCTCAATGCAATGCGTCACAGCAGGGGAGAGGTCCACCTGAGGGATTTTGAGTACCTACAGGTCACAGCACAGCAAAGTATGGCTCTTCCAAGGCTACTTCTGTGCTCTACATGGCACAGCCCCATACGACAGCCAGATCTGAGGTGAAGATCTTGATGAAGAGCTACTCAGCACCTAGCTAACTTCAGTGAAGTGTGTGAACTTTGATTTTCACAGATAGGTCAGGTAAAAGCTGGAAAAAAGTTCACCTCAGTAAGGAACTGCTCTGCAATGGTGTAAAAAAAAAAACCTGAAGAGAAGTAGGAAACATAGAATCATAGAATCATAAAAGTTGGAAAAGACCTCTAAGATCCTCAAGTCCAACCACCAACTCAGCACTACCATGACCTCTAGACCATGTCCTGAAGTGCCATGTCTACACGTTTTTCGAACACGTCCAGAAATGGTGCCTCCACCACTTCACTAGGAAGCCTGTTTCTGTGCTTGACCACTCTTTCAGTAGATAAATTTTTCCTAATACCCAATCTAAACATCCTCTGGCACAACATCTTACCTAAGGAAAGAATCCCTCCAAACACCCAACTCCTAAAACCCATAAGAAAAAGAGGAAATTTCTTTCTGTAATCCCTATGGAAGAGAGGAAAAACTTATCTCAGATTATATATAAGCATGCCCCCCTGAGAATGTACAAATAGTAGAACTGTTCCTTACAGTTGTTTTACAAGTTGGGTTGTACTTAAACAGTGTTGAGTCCGTAAAAGACTAAAAAGTAAAAAAGACTGTGTGCAGTCTTTGTTTGAGAAGAATGTGTGTTTAACCCCATCCTCACCCCGGTTTCCGCTATTTTGGAAAATCATCCTGTCTCTTCGGCATGGGCCATATTATGCCAACACATGCTCCACTCTCACTTGCCGCTGTCCCTTAAGCAGAGAGGCTGCAATGCCATATGGGTTTGTCCCCCCTCGCCCCTGTCAGATTTTTCTCTTCTCCTTGCAGTTACTTCGGCACAGTTTCCCCTGGAGGTATGTACAGCTGTCACTCTGAGGGGAAAAGAAAACTTTCAGGGCAGCAACACACCATGCTCTTCCTTCAGCAGCTCACTCCAGCTGCCTGCCCTTTCCCACCTCCCTCTCACCCTCCGTCCATCCATCGCTGGAAACCTGGAGGCTTTCCCGGGTGTCCCGGCCAGCTCCCAGCCCAAAGCACAGGGAAGCAGCGTGAAATGTACACTCGGGAAACATCAGCTCTTACACAGTGCCATGAGTGCAGACATACCTTGAAGGCTCTGCTGAGGCCGGCCAGCAGCCTGTGTTATGGAGGAGGTGAGTAACCCATGTGCTGCACTTTGCAAATAGATTTTTACAACCTTGGCAAACTGAATGCAAGGAATACAAATATACTCATTATATATGATGGCTTACAGATGAGAGATTGTCTCCTTTCAGTCAAAATACTGAATTGATTATCTTCTGGCACTTGTACAGTTTTTCATATAAATATCAGTAGTGTTACGAATGAAATCTTGGATGCGCTCTGACACAGAACTTAGTAAATCCCTCAGCACAATTAGGAAAATGTATTGGGAGAAGAAAGAAAAACTGTGGTCAGAGATGAAGGATTCCTGCCCATTGTTAACTGCCGAATATCTTAAAAGTGGTTAAGATGTCTAAGCGGCGATGTTCTGTCAATTATATCTTAATCCTACTCAGCTTGATGTACAAAGAGCAGTATAGCCTCCCTTGCCTCACGTTACAGTGTATGTCAACCCATGTGTGCTCCTCCTGCCTACACACAAGGACCGACTGGTGTTCTCAACACCTCTTGTCATGCTGCCAAGCTTTTGATGTAAATAAAATTGCTCCAAATGTTTGATCCTTTGAGGATGCTTCTTCGGTTGTTATCCTGCCAAATCGCAAACCTGCGGAGTCACCTACCAAACCGAGAAAAAATCATTTTAAGGGGAAGAGATCAGGATAACTAATGCCACCGTGCTGAGCCTATGAAATAGATCATCTGGTGGTGGAGCAAGATTGAAATAAATAACTGCATGCATTTAGGCATGTTAGTTAAATCCACTGGAACTCGTTTCATGTTTGTTCGGAATGCGGTAACGTTAACAACACCACATAGCAGAAGTTTCAAGGAGGGGGGGAATGTCAGAAACATGGAAACATGCAGAGCCAAACTACTCCTTCCCATCCCCAGAGCTGCACACTGGGTGAGGGATGTTACAGCTGCAATATGCAGGGAACTGGGCTCCTGCCTTCAGCGCGGCTGTATCTGAACGAACTCACACTTGAGAACTGCAGGGGGAAAAAAAAAAGCTGATTCATGAGAATCAGAAAGTGAATGAAACTCATTTTGGGAAAATTTCCTGAAGCCCAGGAATCTCCAGTCAAACTTAAAAGTGTGAGCGAGGCAACAGCATAGGCACTGATAAAATGATAAAGTGTTAACCTGGGATGTGAGTGACCCAGGGTCAAGTCCCTCTTTCTGCCACATTCAGAGAGGGATCTGAACCTCCCCTCTTGCACCCTGGGTGAGTGTCTTAAGCTCTGAACTGTGGTCTCAGAGAGAGCCAAGAAAGAGCTTATTATTTCATGAAGTGGAACAGCACTGTGGGAGACCGGTATCTTAGGAACACCCTTAGGATGTCAGGTATCACCAAGATTTGACTTCCACCTGCCCCAACCAAAGTTAGTACCACAGCTGAATGGAATGAATCTGTTTCTCCTCGTTTTGGAGAATTTTCTTATTTTTTTAAATTTTGTTATCAAGTGGCTTCCAAGGGTAGGGAAACACTTCTGCAGTTGTTCTAGTCCCTGTGCTAGCAAGGATGGATATCTTTCTCTAATACAAGCACACTTTGGTCAGCCTGCTCACTCCCAGAGAGGGATCTATGACGCCAAAAACACAGCCAAATTTCCTGAAAGTTCAGAGGCAACTGGTTCAGCTCAAACCTGCAATCTGTAGCCTGGTTAATGGTGCCAGACCTGAAGACTTGCTGTTTGCAGTTCACCCCAGGCTTTACAAATGCAACTGGCCTGACAATATTCTTATTAGACAGGGAGTGAGCCTGTAAAGATGAGCCATGTTCAGGTATGTATGACCAGCACACAAAGCAATGAGTTAGTAGCAGAAATCACATGAGTCTTAGCTATATTAAAAAAATGATTGAATAAGCCAATTGCTTATTCATGCTTTTGTCACCTCCCACAGAGGCAGGCAAGTCAGCGTGATAAGTACCTACAAAAACCCCAGCCTGCAGCCAAAGGGCAGCAGGGACCAGCTATGCAGCACTGCCAGCTTTGCTGCCAGCAGATTACCGCAAGACGCAGTGCTAAGAAGGATGAGCTGCTGAAGTTTCCTACAAGCTCTCTTTTCTGTGACCTATATTGGAAGGTCATCCTGTACTGGACTTCTTGGACAGTATCACAGGCTTAGGAAAGCAGCCAGTTGGAAGATGAAGTGGAAAACCTGCCCTGAAAAAGAATCACTGACTAATTTTATGTCACGAGTATCTGAGGCTAAGAAAATACACATGATTTAGGTGTCCTCACTGTACAATTTGGTTCCATGGTGTTACAAAGCATGTTGGCTGGTCGAGAAATCCTAAGTCAAAGGCTCTCGTATTGTGTCAGGTGATAGACTTAGAGACATGGGACAAACTCATGGAGTCCCTTCTGCTCCACATACCACACCTGGCCATACAAGACAGGGCCAGGATGGATCCAGAGGCATCAGCCTGCTGTTCAGGAATGTCACCCCAGTGATATGATCCCCAGCCCCCAGCTGCTCTCCAGCCATTGCATCCCTCTGGCTTCAGGATCTCATTCCAAGCTGTTTTCTAGGTCTGAGATGCTACAGGATCAAGCTGCTGGCGCTGTGCTGGACAAGCATGTGGTGAGGCTGAAAGGGGCTGTCATGGGAGTATATGAGGCCCTGATTATCAGTGCTGACACCATGGGCCAAATGCCCTTTCTCACCCCAGAAAGCATGATGCTTTATGCATATTGACTGCCATATGTTTCTTTGGTCTACCCCCTGTCCAAAGCAGGCTGGATTTCTGCAGAAAAGGGATTTCTGTATGTAACTCCATCAATTGGCAAAGCACTTTGGGGATCCTATGGGACAGAGTGCCACGTAAGTGGGGTATAGTTACTGTTTATTACCATGGCAGAATTGTTCCATTCCCTCTTAAAACAAATGGAAAATTCTGCATAACGGTCTGACTCTGAGAGAAACTGATGGGAAATATTCACAGACTGTTAGCAAGCCAGGATCAAATTTTATTTACCCACAAACTCTCCATGAAGGCTTCGTCTTTTAGCTGAACGAGTATGACTGGTTTTCAGGCCAATGCGATGTGCTGAGCATCCAACCATGAGTCAAAGCAACGGCCCGATTTCTGAAGCACAAATGTAGCCGTAATATTTCTCTATGATTCACAAAGTTGCTTTAATTTGTTATAATGCAAGGCCCGTCCCTGCTCTGACTTGATGGGACCAGCTTTGGAGTCTTTGATGTCAGAGGCCTTGAAAGCCCCGTTTCACAGATGAGCCAGCTTTGCATAAATAAACAAAGTGACCTCTGAACTGGAGCCTGAGACCTGAGCACACTTCAAAGCACTGGGGAGGAGGCGATGGGGGGGTGATGGGGAATGAAGCGATCAGCATGCATCATTAAGGCAGCCCCTGCTCAAGCCTGAACAAGGGGTGTAAATAAAAGGAGGGAGGCAAGCGAGGAGGGAGTGAAATGAGGGGGAAAGTGATGTAATCCAGTCAGGCTTGAACAATTATAATGAGGCCTTCTCCCATGGATGAATGAAAGAGATCTCTCTGAACTCCTGCTTTAAGAGCTGACTCTCGCATTTACCCAGATGCATCATATTTGCACATCATATTTGCTCCCCAATGTCCTTCGCTGCTGCAGATGTCTAGTGAGTGACAAAAGACAAGGTGCTTGTGGGAGGTAGGTCTTGGGCCTTCCTAGGAGTTAAATCAGACTTTGTTCTGCTGAGCCTAACCAGCAAAACACTGGGAACACACCATAAACTTAGACCAGGAAGTGACAGGACTTAATTTTCAGTAGTCTTGATGGTGCAGCAGGTAGAAGATAAACACACATGAAAGTAAGTACAATCCGAAAAAGTATATTTTTGCAGTTTATTTCAGATAAATTCAGGATTTCCTGTAATACTTGCTGGAATTCAAGGGGAAACACAAGGGAAAGATCATTCTGTGCTTTGTTTTAGGAGGTCTTCTGCTATCCTGATTGGTTCATCTGATGTTCAGATGAATGGTCCATGAGGTATATATGTAAGCAGGCAGTAACAACATTATCACTGGGCTTTCGGGGATTAAGGCACTTGCTTTCCTCAGATCTCCTTAATGTGGATTAACACTCCAGGTTTCACTAGAATTTCAGCTGGTATTAACCCCCAATGGCCAGGGAAATATATCCCAACCTACTGGCTAGCACATGATTTCCATCTGAAACTTATCACTGCCAGCTGCCAGGATTTTACTGCTCGTCTTTGTTATTTGGGATGTTTCTGGAGGACCTTGACTATTTGAGAATATAAGATTTTTTGTGTGCTATTGAGCAACAATTCTTAACATCTACAATTGTAAAGAATTCTACAGAAATACATCCCAAAAGCTTGGAGGAAAAGCAACAAAACACTCATTTCTGAGATCTTGCGATTTTTCATCTGGTTTTGCGGTTTTGCAAGGTCTGAATTATGGCTTCAGGACCCTTCAGACTGGTGATCTATAGATGAAACCCAAGGCTTATTTGAAATCATGAATAAGATTAAATGCAAAGTCATCATCTTGATTAATTTTGAATTTCCTCCCGTCACTGAGGTGTAATTTAGCAAACCTCCTCTCTGCACCCTCATTTCTGTCAGAGGCAGACAGGACAAACCTTCAATGAACTCATCCCACTAACACAAACCTGGTGTAAATCTTAGATACTATTTTGAATGTTTTTCATAGTTCCTACATCAGCCCTTCTATAACCCTACTATATTGAGTGTCACCTACTGTATTAACAGTGCTGATGCTATGAAAAGACGAGAAATGAGTTTAGAATTTATTTAGAAGGGCATAGTGGAAGCAAAGAGATCAGGAATATTTGGAGGGAAGAAAAAAGATTTCATGGAGGAAACCCCCTTCCTTGGGCCCAGCCAAACAAAATCTCTCAAGATGAAAAAAAAAGAAACTCACTCAGAGGAGCACTTAGCCAAGGAACACTCTACTTTTCTCAAGAAAAACCCCAACAAAACCAACACAAACAAAAAGGTTACTGGCAGAGAATTTGCCTGTGTAACGGGCACTGAAGACTTTACTGCCTACTGCCTTTGACCAGCTGGGCCAAAAATAACCAGAGGTATTGATACTGGAATTTCCGGAAAATAAAAATAAAAAATGTTTGTGCTAGTGGCTTTTCTGGTATTTTCAGCTCCAGCCATTTTCATGAGAATTTCCAAGCAAAAAATTTCATGGATTTCACTTCAGCCCTAGCACTGGGAATCTCTCTGCAAACAGGATGCTTTGCAAAAGAAACGTTTGCCTCCTGAAACACTGGCGAGGCTCCACAGTCTACAGACCAAAGCCCTGGCTGGGGCATGAAGAATTAAGACTTCTGTCCCTAGCTATATCAGGAACTCACATTTTTAAGCTATGATGATGCACAGACTAATCCTATTACCTGTAAATGACAAAGCTCTTAATTGGTGGCTATTGCTGCATCCCACATCTTAAAACACAGCTGACCATATATCAGAAGTGACCGCTTTAAGACCAAAGAAGAGCTAACTCCCTTCCACAGAACAAAAGAAAGAGGGACGATGGGGTAGTGCAGACATATCAGAACCAGTTTATTTTATGGGCTGGTACCAACCTAGCTCAAACAGCACAGGCAAAACTGTCCTGGAGAGTTTTAGCAGCCCACAGAGAATCTAGCACTGCTGTGCATAAGATGCTACCAGCGTCTGAGCTAACTCTTCTACCATCAATTCCTTGTCAAAAATGAAATCTCTGCTAGGAGTCCAAAATAGACGTATCCCTGCTCTATATTCTTGCAGACCACTGAAGAATATTGTTTGGGCTTGACTAAAAAACTTTGGTATGGAAAGGGATCCCATATTTCCTTAGAGAGGTAAATGTCTAAGGTGGAGAGATGAAACTTAAGAGAACTGGGGTATTTTTAGGCATATAAAGGGATTAATACACAAATAATGAGATAGAAGATGAAAGTATTTGAGGGGCCCAAAACTGAACACAGTGTTAGAGGTGCGGCCTCGCCAGTGCTGAGTACAGGGGGATGACCACTTCCCTAGTCCTGCTGGCCACACTATTCCTGACACAAGCCAGGATGCTGCTGGCCTTCTTGGTGAACTGGGAACAATTCTGGCTCATATTGAGCCAGCTGACAAAAAACACTCCTTTTCTACCAAGCAGCTTTCCAGCATCAGTCTTTGGAACATTTGAAATTATAATGGTCTAACTATGGCTGAACTGGAGATTTTACAAACCTATTTACCAAAGTTGGCTCATCTAGTTCCCAAAGAGAGCTTTAGTAACTCCTTCACTGTTACTGTGAATACAGTAAGATAGAAAAGGATGAACAAGTACATCAGAAAAAGATGTTCATGAAAAAGGTGTTCTTAAAGATGAATAAAAAATTTTTCTATTGGCTATCTCCATACAGAGGAACTTCAGAGATCTTCTGAGGTCCTGCATGAAGCTCTTCTGAGTTCATACAGGATGAGACCTGTGCTTATCATGTTCACCTCTCTCCTCCCCTTCGTCTCCATGACTCTGTATCTGTTTCAGATCTGCACTTTATAACTCTTTCTCCCTCTCCTTGCCCAACCACTTTCCATAAAGCTGTAGAGGAAGAAGCCTTCCTGAAGGCTTAGTTCTCCTCTTGCTCCTGGTGGTCCATCGATACCCACAGAGCTCACAAAGTCATCTGAGATACATTCTCAGTCCTGGCACATCTGCACACAAGGATGTTCCAGCTCCTGCTGTAACCACACAAAGAACCACAAGGAGAAATGTCTGGAGCTTTTCACTGAACCACTGCAATTCCCTGGCCTACCATTATAACAATTATGTTACAAAGGCAATCACAGGCTTTCCACCATGCTGACTCCTCCAGAGACCAGAACCTCCTGCTTGCCTTCAGGTCTCCATTCCACAGGGGGCAAGAAAACAATCCTTCCTTCTTTCTTGTTGTTGTTGAGGTTACTTTTTTTATCAGCATGCTCCAGCACACACAGACAGCAGCCCTGAGAGCTCTGCACCACAGGCACCAGTCTGCGGTTATATTCTTGATACACTACTGGAGAGGATGAAAGGAAGAAGAAATCAGAGAACAAGACGAGTGGTTAGGCTTCTGCCTTGTCACCAGCACTTTGTGAGCATGAAATAGTAGCCCCAAAACACAGCAATTAGCAATCCGCTCTTCCAGACCTTGAACAAATTGATAGCATTTCCTGGCATTTTTTAAGTGTTACTTGCACCATGCTAGTATCAAGGATTTCTTAGAGGCAGGTTCCCAGCACATTGGACGTTGTTCACACGCAACACAAAAGAGGTTATGAGAGTAAACTCTTAAAGAGCTTATGGCCTGTGTAGTGCAGACATGGAGTGGATGTCACATGTTCCTCAAGAAATATGTTTTTTAGCATCCACCCATTTTAGGCTGGTGAGGGAATGACAGGGGTCTTCTACTTTTACAGAGCTGAGAAGCAAAGCTTCATTTATAGCACCAACCAGTCTACCTGAATTTATTTCAATTTTATTGTATTCATTATTTATAATAATAAATCATTAGTTACTTATAGTAAGTTTATAAACATTGGGTAGAATTATGTAATTGTAATTGTTATCTGACAAATAAAGATGTTGAACTAGTCCTTATTTTAGAAACCTAACTCCAGTGCCCAGGTTAGGATTGAGAACAAAAAGAAGGTCAGCTTGACAGCTATCTCTCTTCCCTGACTGGACAGGAGATGATGGAGGGGGCCTCAGTCACGTACAGTGGGTTCCAAAAGCGAGGTGGTATGAACCCTCCACCCAAGAACGTAGGCCAAAATTCCATCTTCAACAATCCTAAATTGCTTAGGGCTGGGGGAGGGAGGCATGCCAGTGAAAGGACTAATGCAAGGTTAATGATAAGAAGAAGATTACAGCAGAGCCGAGGATAAACTGATAAGACCTGGCTCTCAGCCTTCTATTTTAACCACTATGCAGCTGCCGTTCCCCATAAAGTTATACCTCTATCACTCCCCTTCCTAATAGCACTGATCAATGTTCATTATTTCCTTCACCAAGATGTGTAGGAACATCACTGATATATGTTTTATCTCCCTGAATGTTCATATGGTCAAAATAGCCAGCACAAAGAAATTTCCAGAGGGGCTGGAAGGAAAGAGAGGTCATGTACGTCAGTGACTGAGTACAGGAATTATTTTTGGATGGCATTTATAATCAAACAAAAATAATCAATCGTACAATCCCATCCCTTCCAACCACTGAGTCAATTCCTTAGTGTGGAATTACCCAATGCATCATGATGAACTGGGAATTGCAATACTGGACTTTACAGATAGGAATGTGGATCCAGCTGTTTCTTCAACACCAGTATAAAAATTATTGAAACATTCTTTATAGGCTTACATATTTCATAGTCTTCTGGTAGAAAAGTAAAAATATCCCCTATGGAAGAAAGTTAAATGTTCTATGCAGTATGACAATTACCAAATGAAGCAAACTCTCAGAGAGGACTTCTGCTCAACACCTTTAATGGGAAAAGTGAGCCCCATCTGTGTTTGCTTGAGGTGAAAAATCACACCTCATCAAGATCCGTCATTAGCCTATTATGCTTTAACTTTGATTTCAAGAATTAACAGCACCTATAAGTGGTAGAAGCACTAAGAAATCAGCAGAGGATGACAGTTTTTAATTGGACATTACAGAACATATAAAAATCTCAGTGTCTAAGACATTAGTTATACTCATTAAGGCACAAAATGTTGTTGGGGAATCCTTCCTCTCAGAAATACTCTCAGAAGTAAAAAGAACTATTTCAGAAAACTGTCCATGTATGTAATATTTGTTACAGATTTAAAAAAAAAAACATTTGCAGCTGAGGGCCCCTCAACAAACACCAACTGATGACTATACACTCAAATATCTTTTGATAAAAGGACTTTCTAAAGGACAGGTAAACCACTAAGACAGTTAAGTACAGAAAAGGTATTTGAAAGGGTAGAAAGAAAAAAAAATAGCTTACTTTTAGGGGTTTTTAAAACTTATACTTATCTTCTATTAACAAACTGTTATGGAGTAGTGTAATAGCAATATGGCAGTGGTGTAATCTCTCTGACCACTATACTTTAGAGCATGACAAGAAGCTAAAGAAATTTAGATTTTAGGGTCCAATCATGAAAGATAGAAGTAGCTTCACTGTAGAATGATATCAAGCCTTTCAATATTGCCCCCATATACTGTTAAATACGTAATTTTATTAGAGAGGTGCCATACACCTTCTACACAATGTTCAGTGAATGATACATACATCTCCGGGTCATTGTCAGACTACTAATAAACTGGTTTAAGTAGCAAAATGTTACCAATTTCACAATTCTGTCCAAGAGCAACTCTGGACAAGTGGCAATTTTGTTGGCTCCCAAAACAAATGGAATACTTGGCACCCCACCTAATATGAGGATTACAGTATATTACACTGGATAATATGGGCCTATGTCTCGCCAAAATTAAACCTAACCTAATTACTTGGACTAAATTACAGTTTTCTATGTGGGGTAAAACACAAATTGTAAAAATGGTTGCTCCACAATTAACTATATAATCCCAGTGCTGTCATTACAAATTTCTAAAACATACTTCAAAACAGTGACTAGTGTAGTACAGTCATTCCTGTGGGGTAGAAATAAATTCCCTTGTGTTTTTTTGGCTTTTTTTTTTTTTTTTTTAAATTATGCCTGTCCTAGCACATCACCAGCAGTGTATGAGAACAACTGGTGTTGGACCAGAAAAGACCAGAGCCAGAAGCTACCTAAGAAAATATGTGAAATCCACTATTATTTTAGATATAATTCAACACATTTTGGGTGCTCAGTTGCACAGTTAATGAATTTTTTGGGGATTGAGTGTACACCTCTCCTCAACATTCAGAACCCTCTACAGTCAGAGACACAACACACCCCATGTTAGCACACCCCAAACCTTGGACCTCCCTTAAAGGCCTCACTGAGATGAAGAAAGAGTGGCAGAGAGTTTCATGAGTAATAGTGTGTTGCAGGTAAGGCACAAAGGCACGAAGGCCATACAAATGTATTGAGAAGACAGACTAGAGCTGCAATTTGAATTCCATGCTTGCCAATGAACCAGAGCTAGTTAACACCTAACCAGCGTTAGCTGTCATCTATGACCTTGCTGAGAGGATCCACAAACAAGTTTCTCCAAGAAGTGCTTCTTTAGAAGCTAAAGCAGGTGTAGTTTAATAGCTTTCTATGCAAGTTACCTTGTAAGGACTGCTCTTGGAGAGCAGTGGAAGCCACAGTGTGCACCAAAGGTGCAAATAGGAACATTTAAGTCCTCTATTCAAAATACAGATAATATATCTCAGTATTATCTGTGGGGAGAAAAGACTTATTTTTTTACTATTAAACATTGCTTTCTCCAAAACCTCTAAATACTTACTCTAATGAGCATTGCAGTTACACACCTCATTTTTTACTGTGATAATGTATACTATTATTAACATACTCATATGAATATTGCATACTGAATGTATTCCACACGCTGTTGGCTATTTTAAACAACAGATGTGAGAGGGATTTAAATGCCAATTTTAAAACTGTGCAGTTGATTAAAATCCTGTGAGCCATTCATAGATTGCCAGATATTCTATTTACATGTATTCCTCCCATGTAAAATACTTCAGGGAATACTCTAGACCCTAGCATATGGTTTAGAATGATGATAACCAATGTTGGAAATGCCACACAGACAACAGGACATATTATCCGGTTACATCTGTGTGTAAAACGCTTTGAGACTTTTTGATGGAAGGAGTTATGAATGTGTAAGGCTGAGATGCTACATTTATGTCCCTCTAAATCACGCTCAGAGATAACAAGCAGTCAGAGCCCCATCAATGTGAAAACAAGCACTTTTATGAATGCATTTCATTGCATCCATGTGCTCTTATCCTCTAGGGCAATTATGACTTGTGGGTGAACCTTGAAAAATTGCAGAGGATCAGCTTAAAAGGAGAACTCCAATGCCAAAATGCATCCAAACCTTGAAAAGGGAAACCTTGAGAGAATAGCCTGTGCACAGTCAGACTGCAGTGCGCTCAGGGCTTACTCTTCACTTCTCCTAACACCGGGGAAGCCCTTGTCCATGCCACAAATCTGACTGACTTCAACTTCTGCATCTGTAGCTTCACAAATCCCACAGGCCCGAAACTCCCACGCTCTATAGCAGAGGCCCTGCCTGACAGATTACATGCAAATGTTACAAATACATCATAGGTTATTGCGGAGGAATGTTCACAGCGCTGCAAACACATTCAGGAAAAAAGATTCAGCAAGATCCCTTGGTAAAGTCCCCATGGTAATATATCCTGAATGAGGAACTCTGTCGTGTGAAAACATTCCTAATAATTCCTTCTGTTTTCATTAATAATATTAAATTTCCTGCTTCTGGGGTATCTTTTCATTTTAACAAGCACAGCTTCTTGTCTTCTGAAAGACTGTGCCACTGTAGTCTATTATTACTATTTATGCTGAAGTCATTTAAATGGGCCAGGCATCCATATCCAAAATCAGCAATTTGCAAGCCATAATCTCATACCAACCAGATTACTGTGACACCTGAGATGTGTTTTCTTTCAAGACGTAGGAGTCTGAATGGCTGAAAGTGTCAGAAACTCATGAAAAAAGAGTCTTTCTGTTTCAGAAATGTATATGCAGTTGATTCTGTGGTGCCTGTAAGTGACCTTTGGCAACTTTTTTCTTTACAAACAGCCGACTAAAATGAAACCTAATTGTAATACAGCAACGGTTTGAAATCACTAGGAAAAAAAAAAAAAGTTGTTTTCTTACTATTTGAAATACCTCATTCTGGCCCAGAAATAATTAGGAGTGGATAAATTATCTGGTCTGCGATTTTCTCCGGCATATTATTTTACTCCTGTCTTTCTTCTTCCTCTGCAGGGGGTGCTTGTGGTCATATTGTTCTTTTATTTATGGCTCACAGCCTTTTCAGTGGCAGCACGCACGCCAAAGCACAGGCAGAGAGCGGGAATGCAAATTCCTTGTGAGGTAACCAAGAAGAGAAAAATGTCCTGGACCATGCCAGATCTTTACAAGAATGGCTGTTAAACAGAAAACTATACCCTTAAAAAACCCAAACCTGGGGAACAACACCACCTAATTAGAATATAATTACTTGTACACTTATGAGCTTTAAATGTAAGACCTGGTTCCCTACTGAAGCCAAATTGGTTCTTTTGAAATTCTCTTATAAAACAGTGCTCACATTATCCAGCTGATGCGTTCCCCTATTTATTTTGCTCGATGGTGACTTGCTTCCACTGTGAACCGGTCGCTCCCAGGACGGCTCTCTGGCTCAGCTTTCAAGCTGATTTCTCTGACAAGCTGGCAGCAATAAAATAATTCATTCCAGAGGCTGAGAGAATCACCCGCAGCATATACTGCAAGTATCATCTGGCAGCAGTACAGAGGCCTACGCAATGGGAAGCCTGGGGTAAACCCTGCGCTGCAACACATGAATGCTGCAGGGAGGAGGGAAGGCTTCAGTAATTTGACCAGGAATAAAGGCAGCATCATGGCACTGGGATGGGAGGAATGCTGGAGAGGGGTTGCTCCAAAGAAGACTCACTGAAAGGAGGAAGGAGCAATCAAGGAGAGGAATATTTTGAAGCAAACTGGAATTTCCAAGAGAAGAAGAAAGCCCCTGGGGTGACCCCTGCGATGTGGTGCAGGTTTTCAACCGGAGGTCTGCATACCCATGACCGCTTCTGAAGGCCCAGAGAAGATAACTGAGGAGGACAAGCCAGACGTAGCCATGCTTTTGCAGAGATTAGATATAGTTTTATCTGTATTTCTGCTGAAAAAAAAAATTCTAGCGTTAAATAATATGATGTAGGAAGTCTTGTAACTATGAAACACTGAAAAAGATGAAACAACAGATCCACTCCTATTCAAAAAAAAAGGTAAACTCCTCAGAAACTAGCAAGAGCATGGGGTTCTGGATCATATCTGTGGCTAGGGTTTCTCTAAGAAAAAAATAGGCTCGAGACACTACATCTCCCTGCTGAAGTCACTGGATCTCTGAGCACTCAAGGTAATCAGGACTTTCCCCTATCAGCATGATGTGTGATGAACTGGCCCAACATCTCACTGAACAATCACCAGCGTGTTGCAAGGAAGTCTGGTTACATATCCCTATGTGCTTCCAAACCAAGCACATCTGGGTAGAGATTAGTCACTGTTTTTACAGTAAACTCCTGGAATAAGATCTGCTGCCTGATGCATGTCCGAGGGCTTAGAGACCCCACTACCTATATGCCCCGAAACCTGCATTAGTGGCAGCCCCAGCTGACACCCATGTGCTCCCTTGGCAGCCCATGTAGGGGAAAGCAAGTCACAAGTGATTTGGCAAGTCCCCTTTGAGATAACACAGCAGGAAAGCAGGGTTTAACTATGGTGACTTTGCTCATTGAGCACTCAGAAATTATACTGTTGGGGAAGTATATTAGCCTCCACATGAATCTTCCTTAATTTCACTTCTGGCTGGTGTAACCATAATTTGTCAGCATTTCAAACTGCAAGCAGTGTCTTCCACAAGACCTTCTCGCAACAGAGAGAGGTGGCCCTCCTGCACAACCCAGTTTTATTCAGCTCAGTGGGCAGGTTTCCACTGCCTCCCTTCAAACTTACCCAGTCTACAGAAAGCTCATCAGTCCCTAAGGATAGCCCGGCCAAGGTCAACTGCCTGACCTGCAGCTAGGACAGCTCTCCAGAGAAGCTGTCTAGAAGGCGATGCACTACACTGCCCCTTTAGAGCTAATGCAACCACAATGTCATTACACTAGAGATTCAAAACCGACTTCATAACGACATTCAATCACAAAGCCCCAAAGCAAAACCTTTCCACAGAATTGCCAGGCTGAAGTTGGCAGAATTTAGGATTATGTTTTAAATGAAGCAGAAAATTGCTTCTATTTTATTTCTAAGCTACATGCTACTCAAGTGACCAGATATTCCAAATGAAAACTGCTTTGGAAACTTCCCAGAAACCGAGGTGTGGCATTAATTGTGTATAAAGAACAGAAGGCAGATATCTCCCTTCTATAGCAGGAGTGGTTAGTTGGTGCCCAGCAGTCTTAAGAAGATTAAATATCACCTTAATTTCAGATGCCTTCTGCTCTGGCTATAAAAATGCTACAACTGCAATAATAATACAACTGATTGTAAAACTTCAGTGTTTGGCTTGGATTAAGACCACCGCTACTTTATTCCACAGAGAAAATAGTGCAGTGGGTCTTATGTGTTATCTCCTCCAGACAAGAAGGGTTAATTACCCATTATTCATTACAGTAATTGTGTTTTTCCTCGCTCCATGGAAAAATAATGTTGTTTTCTGCTTTACAAAAAATAGGTTAATCTTATCAAAAGAAAAAAGAAATGACCTCTGAAAACAGATTTTTTTTCCATTAGCCTTTTTTAAAAAGGAAAAGCATAAAAAAGTGAAAAATAATTTTTAGCTACTGATTTAAAAAAAAAGTTTAAAAGCTAATTTGGAGACAGTAAAGCTGGGGATTACATACCCATTTCGATGGGTAAACACTCCACATGACCATTTTGCAGGAGACATCTCTCAGAAGAGACTTTCAGGGAGCTGTTACCACAAAACTATCAAAGCCCCTTTGTCTTCCTCACCTTCAAAGGGGAAAAGCAGAGCAGACAGCACGGCACTAGTCAGGCTCTCCTCTACCACCGGGGAGGTGACCTTCCCTGCTGATGGCCCACAACCTCATCTGTGAAGCCAGGAGCAACAGGTTCCCACCAACTGGGAGTAATATGAGGATAAATACAGCCAAGTTGTGAGCCTCTCTGGTAGGAACATAGATGCAGAGAGACAGGCATGTTGTTTTAGTCAGTGTGTATAACTCACTTAAATTTACCATGCAGTTTCAACTTGCAATCCCGTATTTCCTGTCCTAATCTCATATACAATGTGGGGTTTGTGCTGTTAAAACAGTTTCACTGTGGTTGCTCCACAGCAATGGGCAAATTGATGCCTATACAAAAGGCCAGATTCTGCTTTCAGATACGTACACTGTTTCCACTGGTCTGAAATGGGAGTAGTTGGTGTGTTCACCTACAACTGGTGGAAGGATATGGCAAAGGTATGAGGCACAAAGGAGTTGATTGCTTCTCAGCTCTGCCCAATGCCCTCTTGAGTAAAAATGAGCAAGGTATTTACTCCTCTTACCGCCCCAAATTTTTACCCATGTTAATATTAATTCTGTCTTTTCTGCCATTACTAAGATTAAATATTTTTTGGGCAAGGGTTCCTTAACTGTTCACAACCAGTTGTGCAGCAGGACAAGGAGTTACTAATAACTAGGAGTAATGCTGGTATTGCTTTAGAGGAAAGGCTAAACACAAACTCCTTTTAACAACCTATACAGAGTGACAGCAACGTTATACAACTATCACAGGCCTGATCAAAGCACACTAAAGCCAATTAAAATGTTTCATTCAAAGGAGAATGGATGAAGAACTTTCATGTTTAAGGATGGATGTGAACAACACTGAAAGACTCAATAACCTCAAACTGTTCTCCAATGGCATATCTCTGAAGGGCTGATGTGTTGTCCATCATGTATTAAGGGATTATATGAACAGGACTGAAACAATGTCACAGAAAAAAAAAAAAAAAGCAATGGGAAGCACAAGATGTAGAAGGTCCCAGTAAAAGGAACAATCCAGATTACTTAGGAAAAAAAGCCTGGATAAAATTACCACCTTCATCCTTTAAAGTTCCTGCCTGAAACCAAATCACACCTTTGCTGCACAGGGGTGTTACTGGATGGGAAGGTGAAACGCAGAGTGAGCAGCAGCAATGCAAAGAGAGGCAGTGAAGATGCAAAGCCATCTGTTCAGTAACATGTTGCCTTAGGACAACATATGTTATGTAGCTTATTTGTGTGAGTTCTTTGATACCTGATTTGATCTACACCTTGGGGATTTTTGAGCTTAACAAGTAGTCGGCCTCATGATAAATCCTGATCCGCATACACAGCCAAAGGGCCCCATTGGCAAGTCGTGCCAGAAAGATCTTATTCTTGGGGAACATGGTCACTACAACTGTTGTTTTAAAAGGAAGCTATTTTTTCCAAATATATTATTGCTCGTCTTCATGCAGTAGATAAACACTGGTTTGTGCTTCTATTATCTAACTGAAGGACAAGGTTCCAACATCACCTACGAAATCAGACAGTGCACAAGAGTGTTCCCATGTGCTATGGGGAAAAGTACTACGCCATGTAAGATAAACATCACCTGGCCCTGAATTCTTCCCTGTGATTTCTTAAAACAAGTCACTCATCTCTGCCATGGCCACAAAGCGTATTTCTCAGGAACCTATCCAACCCTCCTGCCTACCAGAGCTGAGGAAATGGCAAGTGCTTTGCCTTCAGCAATGAGCATCCTCTAAGGGAATGGTGGACAGTGTGAAGCCACTCCAGCACAGGCAATTCGCGTGATAGAAGGGTAACAATCCTGCAACAGAGACAAGAAGGCAATGTTCCAGTGGGAACAGATGAAATGCTGTTTGGAATGGAGCAGGCATCAACCAGTCTCAGAAAGGTGAGAATGTAATTGTCTAGACAGCTTTACTCCCTGCAAGGAGAGAGACTGGACAACTAGTGTAGTAACTCCCACCTCTGCCATTTCTCTAAGGTGAAAGATTGGTGGAAGGGTTGCCTTTTCCAGCACTATCGCTGCATTTCACTGCAGCTCTTGGCTGTTGGATTTTTTAAATCATACATCCTCAAGATCTAAGAGCAGGAACTGGTTATTAAAATGGCAGCAGCTCTGAGTGTACACAGTTGACGTGTAGCCTGGGAGGGAGGGGGGAGCTGGCTTTCATGTCATATGTTACTACTTCTGAGCAAGGAAAACATAACCGGCAATAAATTACAATGAAAAGAGACAAGCTGATCAAATACTCAGGACTGATAATATTGTTGTTAATAAGAAAGTAATTTAACCTGCGGCAGTGTAGTGCAAAACGACACATTTGAGCTTCATAAGGCTCACAAATAGCAGGACAGAAAAGAGGATTTCTTTTTCTTATGCCTCAACTGTTACATACTTAGCATGTGAAGTAGGTACCTGCTTCCTTCACTCCAGTCCAGCCAAGCAGGACAGCCCAGAGCCAAGTGGGTGCTCAGAGAGAAGCCAGGCATCAGTGAGATATTTGCTATGTATCAAGACTTGCCTTAAATACACTGGTTTAATCTAGATGGTCTAAAGACTCTGATTCACTGGTCAAGCAAGGCAAAATTAGACAAATTCTACAGAAGCCAAAAAACAGCAGAAGAAAGCAAAAGAAACCAAAACCCAGTGCAGTTGCTCTGGAGGAGAGGCTGCTGTATTGGCTGACTGCAAAAGCAGGCCCTTTCTCCAAAAATTGTTTGCAAACCACTTTGCAGAAAGGATTATTCTCCAATGCTGCAGAAAGCATTGGCAATGTGAGGATGTTCAAGATAAACCTTCCCCCAAAAAACCTCTTGCCGCTAATATTAATATTTTCTTATTTTTCAAGAAGTTCTGCCCAGATCCAGATAACCCTGGAGTCTGGGAAAATTTAAATCTACCTAAAAATGGGGCAGGTCAGACCCAACTGTCTGCCTACATTAGACTTTCAGCACAAACGGTAACTATCTGCAACCATGTGCTATTAAGGCACCTATTGCAATTTTTCTCTCCAGAACTATGGGCATGGTGGCCTTCATCCGCACAAGTGTCTATTAGCATAACATGCAGAGTGCTCCAGGAGAAAAGCGGAAGGATTATGCTACAAACAGCTCAGTAGCCTTCAAAAGCCTTCACTATGTTAATAGTCTTTAAAGTGTCATTTCAGTGGACCAGTAGCACCTGGTCCAGCTGCTCGCAGCTCCATTTCTATCTAAACCCCTCACTGCTCATCTACCAACCCCATGGGCCAAGGTGAGGAGGGCTTGTGCCTGCCTACTCAGTGTTAAAATTTATTGGTTCGGCAAGAGGAGAGGACACAGGATTCTCCTTCAGTTTCTTGTGCACATTCTCCTCTACAGCTGCTGAGCGTAACTTTAGCAAACATCAAGGAGAACAGGAGGCTTTACTGAATTAAAATATTTAACATACTGGCTAGTCATCGTTCCCTTTGAAACCAATACCCATCTGGGATTTGACTTCATGAAGACTGCCACAGTCTTTCCATACCATGTCCCAAAAAAGTTCAGAAGGGAAGCACATTGTTGTATACTTTATGTAGGCCCACAGAAAGACTGGGTTTGGAGTGCACATGCACACAAAAGCTTTTTATCTCCAGGGACCTAACTGTCATTGCAAGCATTTTAGTTTGCTCACTTAAGTAGCACTATCAGTAACCACCTTTTGCTCTAAAGAAAAACATGGTCAGCTTTTCCAAGCAAAGGAGAACAAATTTAAGACTTAAAACACCCATCAGTTGTTCACTTCAGCAATTTGATCGCTATCTTTTTTTTTTATTTGCAGAAGATTCTTCAGGCCAGATAATAGTCACTCACTGCCTGCAACGCTGTGCTTCAGTCCACAGCATGTGTATTTTTTGAGAGCTTCAGTGAAATATGAGAGAGAGGCACAGATTAGAATCTGGCCTGGAATTACGGTTTGAACTCTGCAAAAACGGATACAGCAGGTCAAATTCTCCTCTCAGTTACACCAGAGTAGCATTCCAACAAAGAACAGAAAATCCATGTTTTTAGCCCTCATTTTTTAGGTTATTTATACAACTCAGAATGATGGGGGGGTTTTAGAAGGATTAAAACCATTTGTAAGAAATCTGGCAAGCTGCATGTATACAGCTTGCTGGCCCATCAGCTGAATGTTTGACGGAAGAATAAAAAAGTGTGTGGCTCTGTGTGGGATTTGGGAGAAGGCAGATAGGTCTTACTGCCCTGCAAGTCTTATGCCTCTCTGTGCAACTCCTGGAGTCTGTCTGAGTTTAGGGGAAGCTCTCCAGGCAACAGAAATTTAGTTCACAGCAGCACAGAGCACAGCAGGGGCAATTTTACTCAAATACTCAGGATTCCTCAGTTATTCTGATTTACTCTGCCTACCAGTATGATAAGACACACGGCCTTTCATGCCACCATGTCTAGGTGGGTGCTGCTCCCCATGATATCTAGTCTAACAACATCTGTCATCAGCCCATTACACTGAAGACAGTGGTGGAGGCATACCCGAAAAATAGTGAGAGGAACTTGACATTCACCTTGAAATGGGAAGTACGGACATAAACATGGTGGCAAAGAATAACATCAAAAGGACCCTGCGCAGGACAGTCTAGGGAGTGCTGGTGTGGGCACAGCACAAGGCATTTCTGATATGCGCACAATAAAAGCAGCATTTGGAGCTCCAAAGATGTGGACACAAGTGGGTGCAAGTGTGAGCTACACCCATGTGCATGTGAGGAAGGGAACAGGACACATGCACCCCTGGTGCTATTGCAGTGGAGTTATTCAAGAGATAGCAATTATTGGCCCTGCTCCGCTGCTTGCTTACAGTGCAGACACATCAGGGATAAATTTCATCCTGTGATTCTAAGCACCTGGCCAAAACAATAGAACTGCAATCTATAAACATGCTCAAACTTTTTTTTTTTTTTTCCCCAAAAGGTAATAACTTCACCTTACATACACCCACATACATTTTCAGAAATTAGCCATTTCTCCCCTGCTACAGCTCTGATAAGTCAGGTAATTGAAGCTTCAAAGGAGAATCACGGTTTAACGGAGCTGTGCTTGCCAAAGAAGACAAAGGACCTTCATTAGTTTTCTTCCAGCTTATTTACATGACTTATCTTTTTATAAATTCAACTTCCTTCCAAAGTTGATAATGAGGTACCTTGAAAAAAAAAAAAAAAGAAACTGAATGGTTTATTTTGTCGCGAGACAAGTGATTATTTTTCTGATAGAGTATGTCTGGTGTAAAGTTCAAAAACAATGGAAGCAATAGTCTTCAGGCAAAACACGTAACTGTTCCTGATAACAGTCTACCAGGAAAAAATGACATTTTTCAGAATTCTGCATAATAGCATTGACAAATACCTTCCAGGAGCAGCTGTCATGATTAATTTCTGTTCTAAGATATAAAACCAGGTATGGCTTTTCAATTAGACATAATACATAACTTTTTTTGCATTATATTGCTTTTGTCCGAGTAGAGAACAGCCATTTCCAAGATAGGAAAAGAACCATTAACATAGTAGATTAAAATGTTTCCACGCATTTCAGCCCTTGTCATTCTGACTTGGACACAAACATATCCAATTTCTCCACTGTGGAGTCCTCATAAAATCACAGGCATGCTGATATTTTCCTAAACTGTCCTCTAAAGGGTGGCTATGAGCCTTGTGAATATCAAGATTTTAGTGAAGGAAAAGGAGGAACAGAGCAATTGCATAATTTGAAGCAATGATGGACGTTACTTTCTAGGTAATAAGTGATCAAAAACTCAGCAGGGCGATTTGTCCTGATTTGTCATTCAGCAGCTGAGATGCATGGAGAAGATTTACCCAGAACAACAGAAGGGGACAGATGATCAGGAGAAGGATGGAGCAAAGCATCCCCCTCTGCAGGGAGTCAGCTTCAACACTTCAACTAACGGCTCCTTTATGGTTTCCATAAAAACGTGACAAATAAGCACTCACCCAGGGCATCTGACAAATTGACCTGAGGGTCTATCCATGTTAATTTATCCCAAATAGCTTCCAGCTAAGGCAAATCCTGCCTTAGCTGAATTTAAGTTCACTTGAGAAGCGCTCAATTCTGGCCCCAAGATTCCTGTTTCCAAACATTTTCAATATATACCTCAGCAAATGAACAGCTTAT
The DNA here is from genome assembly GCA_033124195.1 of Coracias cyanogaster. NCBI lineage: Eukaryota > Metazoa > Chordata > Aves > Coraciiformes > Coraciidae > Coracias > Coracias cyanogaster. The sequence continues at coordinate 90,177 of JAVSBS010013647.1, forward strand.
ATGTTTGAGTTTCACTCAAAAAAAAAGAGACAAATCCATGTCATGAAATAAAAACAACATTAAAATAAAACTATATGTGCAATAACTAAACAAAAATAAAAGCTCTAGCATACTTGAGCAGAGAACCTAGAAATAGTTTCCAAAGAGATTCTCAACATTTCTAAAAATAAAAGCTGTCATAATAGGAGCATGCTGCAATAGTAAATCTTGCTGGAAAAAGTTCTGAACCGTATGTGTGTGAACTAAAAGAAACTAAAGCAAGAATTTTTACAAGTCACTTGACTCGATATTATGGTACATTAACCTTGATTTTTATGAGTGCTCAGCATTTTTGCTTTTTGACCAGACCAAAACCCCAAAATACCAACGAATACACATAGGGGGTGGGGAGGAGAGAAATAGGAGGATTTGTGTTGTAATCACTGAGAAAATGCAGTACGAATTCTGTGCTAAAACCCGAGTGGATTCTCATTTTATATAACTGATTAGCTCCATCTATAATTAAAACCCAACTTCTCTCCCTACAGGGTATGAATCAAACCAATATGAATCACCCCGACTGCGACAACACGTGTTTTGAGAACTGTGCAGGAGGGACAGCCTGGGATGGGACATGGGCTCAGGTTCAGGGCACAGCTCAGCCTCACTCCATCGAGACTAGACTCCAGAAGAAAAGTAACTTGCCAAAACATCCATTTCACTGACCACCTCTTATTCAGTGGAACATCACATGTTTGCAAATAAAGTTCCTAAAAATAACAAGAGTAGTTGCTCTGCCTTTGCACTGATGGGAAAGGCAGATGTTGCCTGTAGCTCTACCCACCACAATTTTATTCTCAATTTACTCACCATCCCTTGTTTTATGGCTCACCCTGCGGTGAGATACTGGAAGTCAGAGCTGCTGATTGCCAGTATGAACCTCGTGCTGGTGTTTATAGTGCCTCATACTGGCAGCCATTGCTGGAAAACAGTTTGGAAAATACTGAGAAATATTCTCCAGTCAGTCCAGTGGGAACCCATGAGAGGTCTCAATTAACCTTGGCCAGAAGGGAAGTAAAAAGGGAAATAAAGAAAACAAGTGAAGATAGCATTCCTGATAACACATTTGGTTTCCGTGCCTAAATCCTGCCCTCTGATAGAAACTGGTGATTCAGCTGCTAAACAAATGCTCGAGCAAATAACTTGGCACCCACATTTCTAACCACAGGTCATTGCAAAGCAAATCATCGTTGCTGCCCTTCGAAGCACTGGAAAAAGTCATTTCCCAAAGATGCAGGGCCCCAAGAGTGCTCTGAATGGGCCAGGAGAAGCACTGTGGCCCAGCACAAAAGGCAGCTTGAAGCAGCAGCAAAACCAGTTCATCTCAATCTCTTTTTAAAGCAACTGAGTCTTTCTTCAGCCTTGCAGCTATGACTAAAAGCTGCTTGTGTTTGACAGAATGAGATGCCAGCAGCGTGGCCGATGCCATAACCTTGCCAGGCTTCCTCTCATCTCTCTCTTTAGGGGGTCTAATGATCTTATGATCAACCCAAATTCATCCCATTTCATAGATTTAAGATAGCCCAACACAGTGTGGATGCCCTTTCCCACCCTCTGTCTGCATCCCTCCTTGACTCGACACACCTTTACATTTGTCTGCAATCAATACTAGTGTGTTACCGTGGGACTTTTGTAAAATAAATATTTGAATTGTGATTTCTCCCAAAGAGTTCCTGCATTCATTTGTGAACGCTGTTCTACACCATGTAAGATCACAAGCAAATAGGCAGATGCATTTGGAAGGAGCCAAACAGATTACAGCAAACACACTGGCACCCAAAACTAGGAGACAACGCAGCAAAACATTAGCCCAGATTTCTTCAGTCAAACTGACAGGCGAGTTGTTCAGCTGTGGCTCATCTCTAGTGGAAATGCAGCATATGCTGAGCATTTCAGTGATGTGGTGAATGCAGTTAGCGCAGAAATACAAGCCCAGAGAAACACATGGCTGGTTTTACAGGAGGTGCAACACAGTCTCATCTCAAACAGACTCCCTCATCTTCAACCCACCTCCATCTCTCCAAACATTTGTGAAAAATGCCTAAACTGCCTAATGGCCAGGTGCATACCCCCTTACCCATAGAGGTGTGCACACCGGTGTGCCTTTACTGGCCAGGAAATCACAAGAGGATTCACACAGGTGAAAATAAACAATTGGAACTTGTAACTTGAGTGTTTTGCTCCTCGTTGGAGGTATTTTTTTATTACTCATTTGTGGCTCTTTCATTAAGCTAAATGATTTGGATGCCTTTCTGTATGCAGGCTGGCATGGTGAGGCAGCAAGACCGGACCTTCAGGCCCACCAAAACTCCCACTGCTCCAGAGGAAATAGCTCTGAGAGCATCTGCGCTTGGAGTTGGTTCCGGAACAACTACTTTGTCGTCAGCCCCACGGCAATAGACTTATTCCTGAGCTCTTAGACCAGATGAGGAATGAGTGTTGAGCTCAGACCCCTGGAAAGAAGAGTTTGCACTCCAGAATCAGTGTCTAAAAATGAATTTATGCCATGATACTCTTTCCAGAATTTCCAAGCGTTAGTGCAAGGGAAGTGAAGCAGGCTCCCTGGACGGCTCTCTGTGCCAGCTAAACCTCTAGCAATTCTTCCTTTGATTGTACTCCCCTGGAAGAATAAGAACTATTTTGGTTGCAAAAGGAATGTTCTGTAGGAACAGCAGGAGGTAAATCCTTGCCTGTTATGGTGGCTGATACTCAACTGAGGTTCCCAGCAAGGACAGCGGGAATTTACCTGAACACAAATTTCACATTTTGGCCCCAAGGGACTATTGATACCAAAAAAACCCAAAATCCAAGCCTCTCTGCCTGCAAAGAAGGAGCATTTGGGAATTAAGGGGAAGTCTGAAAGCTCCTAACGAAGGGAAATATTTCTATGGAGAAACTCTTCAGTGTGGGCAAATTAGAACTGGAAAAAATCAAAGCTCTGGAGGGTTTTATGCAACAGTAGCCAAAACCTTGAAAGAAAACATTGTTAAAGGTCCGCATTTTCTCTTTTCTTTGGGGGAACCGTTTCTTCTGGAGTGGCCTACATTCTCAGGCCTGAATGCTCCCAAATTAATTGCTTTGCATCCTTTTCCCTCCCCCCATCCCCTTTTCTTTCTCTCTCTTTAGCTTAGTCCCAAGCCAGTAAAGTCTTGGCCGGGCCCGTAATGAACTGGCAGAATGATAAAGAGATGCTGGGCTGGAGGGAGGTGGGGGACCAACAGCCCGCTAATAAGACCAGGATCCCCTACTTACACCATGCCCCACCGCGGGGAAGCCATTAAAGACCTGCAGAATAGAAGAGAAAAGGAAGAAAGTTCTTACAGAGAGACCTCCCCTCCCCAGGCCCTCTCCAGCACTTTTTCAGAACAGAGCCCTCGACAAGGCTAATCCCTCCACCGCTTAATGAACTACAAGCTTCCCTTTCACTCAGACAAAAGTTTCTTTCCTTTCTCGGGCCTAATCGCAGACAAATGGTCCCCCCACCATGATGCCCGTTAAAAACCCATTCCCTTTTTTGAGGCTCTGAGGCAGGAGGAATGCCATTGGCAAGAATAGGTACCCTTCAAATGAGCTCCTTCTGCACTTCTGAGAGATAAGTGGGAGATGACATTGGAGCTATAATGGAAAAAATACTTTCACAAGGCAGCATCTGTTGTTTCAGTGGATGCAGCCCCATTTTTGTTCCAGAATGCTTCTGTGCATCTGTCTATATCTTTTCTGTCAGTGAAACAATTACCTCCCGCCCGCCCTCTCTCTCCACACACATATATTACTGCTAGGAATGTTGTATGGCTGCACAATAAAGCTGCCACAGCCTGTGCCGAGTTTCGTACAGACAACAACTTATAAGTTATCAGTTTGCTTCCAAAATTAAATAGTAGGCATGACTTACAATTTAGTATTTCACAAGGTGTGGGATGAGCTCAAATATTGCCGGTTCCATACAGAAAAAGGAAGATATGCTCTCTAACTGAGTATAAGAGAGTTGAGCATCCAAATTTTATTTTGGAACAGAAATAATTATCCTTATTTCAGGATAATAAAGAGGCAAAGTGTTTGCAGTTCTCACTCCTGCAAAGCAACAGTGAAGCCAGGCCATTTATTCTAGTATTTAACCTTCCAAATATAGTATGAATATTCATCTTGGATGACTTTTTAGATGATCATTCAAAGTTGATTTCCCCAAGTTTGTAAAATATGCCAGTATCAGAGCTGGGAATGTACCATGTCTGCCAAGCCTCCTTCCAGAGCTACGTCCTCTGTCTCACACTCCTGTGTGACAAGAATATGTAAAGACTTTAAAGCAAGTAGGGACTGTTTAAACCTCTAATCTGAACTCCCATCTAGTCAGTGCTACTCTATTTGTGAAAACATTTTCCAGAAAGGCTTCCAGAAATAAGCTGAGGATAGAAAAATGTGGAAAATCCATCCTTTCCCTCAGGAGCTTGTCCCAAGGGTTTTTTACCTCTGCCACCCGGCTAGTTTCTACCTTGCTTTTGTTCAGACTCTCCTTTTAGTTCTCATATCAGCTTATGCCTCTCTTTTGCTAAACTAAAGAGCTGTTCAATATCTTGTATCTTCCGCCTGTGAAATGCTCGCACACTACAATTAAGTCACCTCTCAATCTTCCTGTTGATAAGGTTTACAGTTGGAGTTTTGGCCCTATCTTCACCCTGTCAACATTTTTGTTGCTTTTTAGATAGTTGCCCTGATATGTCAGTGCATTTTTTAATGCATGGGCCCTTTGGTTGTGCGCAACATCTCTGTCTCGGCAGCACTCTTCACATGGCAAAACAACCTCCTGCTCCAACAAATGAGACCTTTTGCAGTGGCATCATTGACATCAACATACAACCATAGTTAACAAATAGAGAGGGGTACTTAGCATACTAAAATGCCTTTCTGGACTTTCTGTGGGAATGGATCCTGCTTGTTTTCTGCACCTGGACTGAGAAAAAAGGCAGACTTCAATTTGTGTGCAAGACACTATTTAGTTACTGGATTTGACTAGAAGGGAAGGGAGAAGGAAAAACTCCCCAGACTACCCCAGCACAGAGCCCTGGGACTCAGGCTTATCTCATGCTCCCATTACAAGGAAATGCTGGAGTCTGAATCTATGTCTCAGTGGACTTCATACTCAGTTATTTTACATTTTAAAAGTGAAAAAAAACTCCTCTGTGTATGGGTTAAATGAGCAGCTGCTAATCAGTTAAGATCAAATGCTCGCAATGGATACATTTACATCAATGAGCAGGTCAAATAAGACCTGAAGCATGTCTCTGGGGCATCACACATTCAGCACTTCCTTTCCTATTACAAACCACCAGAGCAAGAGTAACAGCAACTTCTGAGCAGGCTCCTGTGTAGATAGCCACAGTTTTGGGTATGTCACCAGCAGCACACAGAGCCTGTCTGGGAACTCAGAGAGGCATTTTTCCCTGCAGGAAAAGCAGCTCTTGCTCCTGCTCTGCTCTCCCACCACTATAATCCTGCATGTGCTCTGGGTAGACCCAACAAACGCAGAAGCAGTTGAGGGAATGACAAGCAGGGGCACTAATGATCAGAGGTGTGCAAGGCAAACTCCCATTGCCGCGTACTGCAGAGGAGAGAGAAGCTGGAACGTGCTGGTGCGAATAGGAGCTGTGTGGCTTTCATCCCACCCTGAACCACCACATTTATCTACAAAAAGGGTGATGACATACATTTGGACCAATGAGGCTTTAAAGTGTAAAGTAACAGCTATATAGAATCAGGAAAATGCATTTTCGTCAGAGGACATCTCTTCTAAGTCTATTTTCCCCTACTACACCACTGAATTATGGCTCTCAGGAGAGGCTCTCCCCGTTCCAGTGGCAGAGCCCCCCCAATATCCAGGTCACTCCAGGCTTTTGCAACAGTAGCATGGAGCTTATCATCACCGGCCTGCAGCAGGGTTCACACCACAGGCTAGGTGTATCTTTGTCAGTGTCTGCAAAGCACCTAGGATGTGAGAAGTGACAAGTATTAGTACTTTCAGCCATGCATTTCTGCCTCCCTGGAGCAGGCTCAGTTTCAAAGGGCTGGATTCAGTTCTTATTTCTCTCAACCTTGTCTGCCCATCCATACTTGCAGGGTCTGGAATGGGAGGAGGGGATGGCTACCCGGCAAATTTAGCAGCTACAAAACAAAAGGAATCCCGTTCAATTATTCCCAGCAAGCAGATTAAGCAACGAAAGCGACATATGAGTCCTTTGTGTGGTATTTTTGCAATTATGTTCATTTTTCCTACATTACTAATCTAATACGCTACTAGAAACCAGACACCATGCCCAATAATGTGAAAACAAGACAAAAGAATGGAGCCAAGAAGGGGAAGAAACAGAGTGGAAAATGCAGAACAGTAAACTATTCCTCTTAGCAAATGTTAAGTACCAGTGAGGGCACATTATAGCTGGGTGCCCAGACCCACGCAGCAATGAACTAGGAGCAAAGCAGCAGATGGTGGTGCAGCAGATCAGAAATTGCTACCAACTGCCTGTCTGGAGAGCTTTGCCTGGGATTAGGGACTTGAGAGTACAGCAAAAAACTGTAGCAAGAGACATCAAAATGTAGGCATCCTTGAAACAGGAAGGGTCCAAGCTTCACAGAGATTTCATCTGGCCATGTGGACTCTACCCTGCCAGTGTTGGAGAAAGCAGACAGAAAGATTTTGTGAATGTGTTACTAGAAAAAGTAACGAGATCATGTTACTGTGGTGAATCAGTGCAGCTGCACTAGCACCAGCAGGTCTAAGTCAAAATGCACTATCTGAGATTTGGGCTTCAGAGATGAGGCAAAAACTGATTAAGGTAATTTTCTTGTGATGGTTTACAAAAGAGTGGGAATGAAAAAACCCACTATGGTCTATGTGTGTCCTAGAAGCGAACACTAAAAATTGATTGCTTGCCTGTGTTATTTTTTTAAAGACTACTTATGTACTCTGACCAGGTAGTACTGGAGCAGCTCTGACAGGTCTCCTAGTCTTTCTCTGCCCTTTTGCAGAGCCTGGTGTGCAGTGTGTTGAACTCTCCATGTCTCTTTCTAGCTTCTGGCCACAAGGATTCAATGCGCTAAGTCTTCTCATACAGAAACATGCCTGTGGTGGAAGAGTTTTGAGTATACCAAAGTGCTTATACAGTGCTCCTTTCTGTGAAGATCAGCCATTAATTCTCCTTTACCCTTCTATCCCCATTGTCTTCCAGGTGTAATCATAGAGTTGTAGAGTGATACATTAGCATTTCCCTATTAAAGTGCTATTAGAGAGCAACACTTTTCTCCTAAAGCGCTGATAAAAAGTGATGTACGACATTTGAGGGATGATCATCTTTACTGCCTGGAATAGTGACTGCAGCAGTGATTGAGAGCAGAGAGCCCCGCAGCACTCTTCAGCATGCAGTAAGTGCCTAATAAACTACTTAATTAAGAATTTCATTCACAAAGTCACCCTCATGTTAAACAGTTCTCAATTAAATTCCTGTTAGCTACCAGCAGCTACAAGTTTATCAGTGCATCTCTAACTACGAGGTGACAAATAACACACCTAAGAATGAGTTAAAGATGGAAAAGGAACTGGCTTCCAACTTGGCTGGGCATAGCCTTTCCCCTGTATGACCAGAGGTATTTTCCAGAGCAAAAGTTACATGAAAGCTTGGGAGGAGATCTACTGTATCAGGATGGGCAAATGTGCATATATGCATGTACTTATCACTACAGTCCTCCCAAGGACTCAAAGTGCCTTCTGCAGATGGATACAGTTTCTGTACTGGGTGATGTCCAAGCAGCAACTTCTGTCATTGGCTTTAACTAATGTAACATTCTGACAATAAATGGCTGCATGCCGCATCCATCGTGCTGAACCAGTGTGTGTTTGCACATGCATTTTTGAAAGCACATTTTCCTTGATGAGCCTGTAATTCAACTCAGTGGGTTGGTGCAACGTGCGCTAAATGGGATGGGAGAGTCCTTCACGGTATCGCTCACATGGCCAAAGATCTGAAGCAAACCTATTAAACACATTATGTTATTCCAGATATTTAGCTGTGGAAACAAGATCAGGACTTGGCTTATGATCACAAGAAAAATGTCCCTTATGACCTTTGTCTTTCAAGAGTGAGGGGAAAAATCTGCCACTTGAACATATATAAAGTTTACTGATATAGATTTCAACCTGGACCACAGAGGACCTAATGAATGGGCCAAATGTTAAATCAAAGTAAATAAGCATTTTACAGCAGTTCAGATTTGGGATTCCAGTTGTCAGTTCAAGCAATTGTTGACCTCTTTCTATTCCAGCATCTTCCAATCAAAGCAACACAGGATTCCCAGTCTCTTGAGAACGCAAATCTCCAAGTAGTCTTGGAGTTTCACTACACAATAGCTACACACATGTACTTTAGAACTGCACCTTTGCCTCAATAGGACCCCATTTAGTTTATGAGAAAGAATCTTACTAAAATTCTTCTTAAAAGAGAGTGAGAAAGGGAATCTCCTCCCATAAATAATGTCCCACACTTGTGAAGGAAGCCCAGTCTCCAGCAAGATAGTTGTCCCTGTTGTAGAGGACAAATATAGGGAGGTGAAATACCTGTCTAGCTCAGCACTAATTCTTTAATGCCACATATATATGTTTAAAAACATATATATATATAATGGTGTGGTGGGTTAATCTTGGCTTGTGAAAAGATTACAGCCACCAGCCAGGTGAGCATATTGCTACCTGGCTGCTTCAATGCTGGGATAATGGAGCTGATAGTCAACAACTGGAAGATAAGGAAGCCCAACAGCTGGGCTCCCTTGCTAGAAATCAGGGAATTGAAAGAGGAATTGGGAAAGAGTCGGCAATTTGTAGTCTTTGGAGACGGCTCCTTTCAAGTGTCAAAGCAAGATATCCATTCAAGGAAGATCTTGTGAACAACTCCCCAGGAAAGTGGACTACTGCAGATGAAGGCATCCAATACCTGAGAGAATTGGCGGTGCTGGAAGTCATCTATGGCAATCGAGATAATGATGAGGCCCCCAAAGATCCAGAGGATGTCCCATGTACATGGGCCATGTGGAGAAAGGTGAATAAAAGTGCCCTGGCATCATATTCTGCTGCCTTGGCAGCAATGTACTACCCAGAAATGGATGCAGGAGACCAACACACACCAACTGTGGAGATAGTCTCTTCTTGGCTCCAGAACTTTGAAGAAAGTCTCGGTTCCTCCTCATCCCTACGGGCTAGTGCCCTGGATGTCAGGGGCACCCCAAGAAATCAGTTCTCTCCTGCCCCAGTCAGAGGGAAAGGGAACCCGAGGCACATGCCATGTGGCACACTCTGGTTCTTCCTGCTTGACCAGGGAAAGGATATGAGGAAATGGGGTGGTCAACACACCTTCAAGCTGGAAGCCTGTATACATGAACTGAAAGGCAAGACACCTATCAAGAAAAGGCCACCCAAGAAGGCTGTTAGTGGAGTCACGGTAGGAGCACAAGACAGTAATCGTCAATCTCCCAAACATGAGGAGACTGAGATCTCCTCTTTTGATCCTGATGAAGGGACTTGTATATATACAATTATTTCATCTGACACAAATGAAACCATTTCCCCTTAGTACAGGTGCTCAGAAAGCAAGCCAGTATTTTCACATTGTATTTGTCAACTAAGTAAGACTTAGCTGGGAAATAAATAAAGCACATTGGTTGCCCCTCTAAGGCTTTTTCCAAGAAGACTGGTGACATGAGAAGCAAATGTGTCACCACTTGCTGCCATGGAGGACGGTTAGTGGGTCAGATCCTGCCAGAAATGCCATGCAGTGTACCCCACCAGTGCACACTGGGAGTGTGGGAAGGGAGCAGCTGAGGTTTATTGACGTTTCCATGAGGAAAAAAAAATTATTAGACTGACCAAGGCAAATGCTGGCCTGTCCTCCTACTTGCCACAAAGGTCAGAGCTGGTGGGGCCAAGCCAAATGCTGGCTGTCATCTGCTGAACCTGTGCCATTCCCCACATAGAGAAGGCTCTGCTTTTCCAATATGCAGCTGCAGCCAGGCCTGGCAGATGCTCTTCATTGGTAAAGCCAGGACTTTTGCCTTGGCTTGGCTTCTCCCATTTGGATGGGAGTCATCTTTAGCGGCAGACAGGCTGACGCCTGACAAGGGCTGCCCTGCAGGCAGGATGTGACCCCTCGGAGATGACCAAGGGCTCCCTTTTCTCTCACCTCTGAGTCCAGGCTCCAACCCAAGAGACAGAAAAAAGGCAAGCCCATGGTGCACAGGCATGCTGGATCTACCCTTTGCTGCTCAGATGAAGGCCAGAAACGTGGTTGCTCCATCCTCTGCAGAGAACTCAAGTCTATAAAATAGCAGAGCTGGCAAAGTTTCTTTTAAAGTCGGTGCTCTTTGGAATGAAGCAAAAGAAGTCTGTTAAAGTAAACCCTCAATTATAATGGTCCTTTTACATCAAAAGAGAATTTAGTAGCTTTGTGGCTTTCACAATAATAATAATAAAAAAGAATCACTTCTCAGGAGACACAAATTAAATATTTGTCGTCTTTGCTGATAGAAAGGGTGAGGTTTCTCTCATCTGCTGCACAAGCAATTCGTGTGCGCTTCTCTCGTGTAACACTATCCCTCTCCACCATCAAAGCAGTGTGGGTAGATTTTAATCACTGCCCTTACTTGCTCTTGCCTTAGAAGACAGGTCTCTCTTCAGAGATGGATTTTACCGTCAAATCCCTCTTTTCAATGCCACACCCACCGCACAAGATCACAAAGAAAGGGGATTGTTTAAACACAAAACCACAACTGTTTGATCACAGCAGTGTTATCACTCATAAATACTGCAAAATCTTTCAAATCTCAAGGTATTTTTATAAGAAATAGTTAATCTCTGCTCCGTGTCTCAAAGATGTATTATTCCCTCTTCACTAAAATGAATTGACTTAAACCCAGAAAATGAGAATGGCACTTATATGCATAACACATATAAAGAAATTATACTCCCCTTTCTATGCATTAGAGATCTACTTAAAGATTAGGCCAAGTCAAAAGCCAGGATCTAAACAACCTCAGGTTGTGAAAACACGTGGATCCAACAGAATTAAGGCAAATCTACAGTAATATACCAACAGGATACCCTGCAGCAGAGAAATTAGGGGCTCCTTCCTCATCTGAACCAGACATAAATTCTAGTGGAATCCCCCCTTCAGGCTAAATGGCTTTCTAGAACACTAGCATTGGTTCTGTGTTACTTCTGGTGCAAACACTAAGAAAACCTGTAAGTTCATTGCTATAGAAAAAGGAAGAAGGAAAAATGTAGAGAAGAAATACAAAAAATATCTTTAAACAAATAACTGTATGGCTATAGCCCACTGATCTGACAAAGATGTATGCTAAAAGTATGCAAAAGCTACTAACACTGAGCTCTTGAGACAACTTGGAGAGCAGAACTAATTGCAGAGCACAGAAAAATGCAGAATTTCCACATTATGGAAAATTCTGACACTTCAACATTTGTTTTCAACATTTAGACTCAACATCCTGAGTCTAAAATGTTGACACCTTTTAGTATTTGTCTAATGGACCAAAACATCACACTGTTTCTTTTTCGTGTTGTCAAATCAAAACAAAACATTATTATTCTCAAAAATTCAACACCCCATTTTGATGTATTGAAAAAGCCTGAAATGCTTCATTCCTTGCTATGTTGACCCTAGATTGTCTTCTCCTCCTCTCACACATTGCCTTATGGGAGTTGTAGTTCCTGCCATTCCATCTTCTAATAGGCATGCAGAATGACTGATTCTTGCAACGGATCAAACAAGTTTGGACAAGAGATAGAGGTGTTGTATTTCAAAAATAGCCCATGGAAATGAATGTAAGACTAAGGTATAACGGCTAGAAGGTGCTTGCTGCATTAATAGAAGCCACTTAATACGTTATTGAACTGACTCAAAGAAAAAATCAGTCGAGTCAGATTCAGTAAAACTAAATATAATTTGAATCATGCATACGCAAATAAAATTTCTTTGGGATTTTTCCAACAGAAGAACTGATATTTTTGGCACAATCAGAATCTTCTGAATTAATGGATTTATATTTCCATTAGAAAATGTTGCTGGGGAACAGTTTCCCAATAGCTTTCATAAACTTTGTTGCTTGAGGCAGCAACCATCTGTCTGTTCATTGCACACTGGATAGTACAGTGGAGTCTCAGTTTTGTGCCGGGGCTTTTAGATGTTACCTTGTTACCAATACAATTAAATACTAGAAAAAATGCACTCCCATTGCCTTGTTTTGTAAGAGCTTTTTTGGTTTCTTGTGGCACATTTCTTTCATCTCTAAGCCACAAGTGATCAATCTTTATAAATATCTGAAGGGTGGGTGTCAAAACGATGAGGCCAGTCTCCCTCAGTGGTGCCCAGTGATAGGACAAGGGGAAACTGACACAAACTGGAACACAGGGAGTTCCACCGAAACATCAGGAAAAACTTATTTACTGTGAGGGTGACAGAGCCTGGAACAGGCTGCCCAGAGAGGTTGTGGAGTCTCCTTCTCTGGAGACTTTCAAGACCTGTCTGGACACGTTCCTGTGTGACTTTGCCTAGATGAACCTGCTTTGGCAGGAGGGTTGGACTAGATGATCCACAGAGGTCTCTTCCAACCCCTACCATGCTGTGATTCTGTGAATTTTACATTCATGAAGTTTCTTGCATTGCCATATAAAGAACTTGTCCTTGGATCGTGAAAGAAGATGGCAAGGCTTCCTACGCCAGCAAAACCTTACTGAACATGGCTCAAATGCCAAATTTACAACAAAAACGCCCAGAAGAGAAGCCTCACATTGATTTCTTGTACTTCACTGACACATCACCAAATTGGTCTTCTCCTGTGGCTAGCAATTCATAGGCAGGCAAATAAGTGATACGTTTTATGACGGGCTTCATTCTCATGGCACACACCTACTACAAGCAAGAGAAGTTATTTTCTGGGCCTGGAGTAAAGTATTTGACAGTAACTGATCAGGATGAATGGCTGCTGTGTGCCTCTCCAAGTCAGTGAAACATGGTAACATGCCATCCAGAATTTGTAATACTGCAGCTTAAAACACATTAGGAAAATAGCCCGATCAATAAATCCCCAGTGAATGCCCTAGCACATTGCTGCGTTATCACACGAGTGGAAACAACAAACGTGTCACTCCAGTGATTGTTTGATGTGAAATCATGTGGAACGCCTCATTTGGAGAGCAGCCCAGTCGGCCTCTCTGAAACCGATCCCCCTTGCGCCATGTTAACGAACGCCCGAGCCTGAAATCCAACCTCGCATCTGCGCCGCTGCAATCTCATTCTGTGCCCGCTACGTGTCAGCGTCTGTTTTTATTTTCTGGCACCTTAAGCAAGCGCTAGCAACTCTAAATAATAAGTGACACCCGGGCACTTTGCTGGGAACAAGCACCTGGACCGGAGCACGGCATTCATTAAACCCCAACACGTTCACCCTCTGCACTCTTTTCAGTACCTTCCTTTCTTCCCCTTGCCACACGATTACTCATGTGCCTACTGGCAATGTGAGAAATGGAAATACAGCATGCCCCACTGGCCTAACAACTGGACCATGATTCCAGCACAACTCTCCTCCTCTGTAGTCCCTTTTATCCTTTCCGCACAGCACATTTAATAAAACCACAGGCACACCTTGGTCAGCTTCCTCATTAGAGGAGATTAGGCGCTTATTTTTTCTTCACTGCATCAAAACCAGGGATGCGATACACAGGTGCAGTCAAGCTAAAAGGGTATGCATGTTTTGTTTTAGATGAGAAAACAAATTTCAGGGGAAGTTAAATACATCTCCACAGACTTGTAACACGCAAAAAAAGCCTGAATTTTTTGATGCACATCTTCCACATCTGAAGTTGAACTTCAGAGAAATTAAAGAACAGAGTGTGCACCATGATGGTGTTGAGACTTTCTTAGTGCTTTCTTAACCTGTGTAACTACTTACTCTCGATCACAGCGTGGCCAGGGAAGGAAAGAAGAAGGTACACTAGTCAATCATTTTACAAGCTTGAGGAGGTGAATTAACACAGAAATTGGTATGCTTGTAGAAAACAAAACCTTGTCAGCTTGACTGTTCTAGCCTATGGCATCTTGGTTTCTAGCAAAGAACAGACAAACTAAAGGAACTTAAAGTGGTTTTCACATCCAGCTTCAGATCCCAGTTGCTGTATCTGTTGAGTCAACAGAAACAGAAAGATGCAGCAAAAGACACGTTGGGCAACTTGTGGGTGATAGGGAAGTTCCCCACAGGATATGCTGAATTAAACATCTAATATCCTTCAAAGAGAAAGCTGTGTCTGGAAGGGTGGAGGGATTATAATGGCTATGCCATACTGCACTGAGTAATGCAGGACAAACTAAACATTTCCAGACCATGTGAAGGAGGAAGCGAGATTAATAACCTTTACCTACAGCAAGCTTAGTCCAATGAGCTAAGGATGGGATGACCATGAGGACTTTTCACAGAGCATCTGCTTTCATTGCCTGACCATCCACTGCCATCAGCAAAGACAATGTTCCTTAGCCTCTAGTCATAACATGTGTGTTTGATTTTTGGTTCATTGTTTTTTTAAAAAAAGCAGCTTTCCAGGGATTACTTGGGGTATTTACTGGAGCATCTCACGCAGCCTGAACTTCCCAGGGGCAAAAAATTGCCTTGGCTAAAATGATGTGTGAAAGTAATATTAAAACATTAAGAAAAAAAACATATATACACACACTATATAGATATATACATACATAGGTTCCCTGAAAAACAGAGAGAAGAGAAGACTGATGATGAAGAATGTCATTAGCCTTTAAAAAACACAGTCTGCAAAAAACTCAAGTTAAAGGAGTGAAACACCAGGGACTCATCAAGCCAAAATCAATAAAGCAGCATTTAAAAGTCCATTTCCAGTTGAGGATAAGCCTGTTGCTGCATGGGAAAGGAAAACCCATCAATGCTAGCACAGAAAGGACAGAAGCAAAAGCAAACTGTGAAGACTGTATATTCTCAGAGGAAGGATGACTGTTAGCGCATAAACTGCCTCTCCACTGAATAGGTAACCATTCAGTAAGTTGATGCAATGAGCATACACCTGAGGCTGGAAGAGCACAAAGCTTCAGGCTGTGAGACTCATCCTTCAAAGGTAGAGACTTTAGGATAACAAGCTCAACCTAAACTCTCAGGCAAAATCTGTGGTGAAAACAGCTAATGCATTATATGGCTATAAGGAGAAAACTACACAGAAGCGGATGAGTGATCTGACTGTATACACAATGGTATCTGAGATAGCATTCTGGGTCCAGACTGCTTGTCAATGGATCGAAAATTAAATCGGGATAATGAAGAAAAAAGAAAAAAAGAGTACAAAAGTGACCCAAAAAGAATTAAGAGAGCAGGAGAAAGCACTTGTAAATGTTAAAGTACTCAACATTTAATAGTAAGAATGTCAAAAAGTGAGTTAAGTCCCTTTAAAAGATACTACTACATAACCAACACATAAAACTGGGGCCTCTGCAATCTTGGTGAACCAGGCAGAATGTAAGCCAGTGGCTGGCGGTGGAAGTCAGCAAATAGCATAGGAGAATTTGCAACAATAAAACACTTTTAACGTTTCATTCATCAGCATTTTCAGTTCCTTGAGTAAACAGTTTTCCAA
Organism: Coracias cyanogaster; assembly: GCA_033124195.1. Lineage (NCBI taxonomy): Eukaryota > Metazoa > Chordata > Aves > Coraciiformes > Coraciidae > Coracias > Coracias cyanogaster. The sequence goes on from JAVSBS010013647.1 coordinate 105,916, forward strand.
CCTCTTCCTGGACACATACATAGAAATAGAGTTCTAATATGGGACTAAAGAAGTCTACTTTTCACAGAAAATCTTTCATGAATTCCTAAACCTGTCATTTTTCATTAACTTTAATCTTGGCAGGTAGCAATGTTTAACCCTATTTTCTAAAAAATAAAATAAACCCAAACCCAAATAACCAAGCTCAAACACTTCACCATTTTTCAAAAGGAACTAATGTGGCATGGGTAGCAATTGTGATGATGTTTGAGACTATCCTATAATCCAGTGTCAATCTTCCAGCTGGAGAGTGGAGACTGCATGGTTTGAAATCTGTGAAGCTATTTGATTTTAAAGGCTTAACGGGCAAATAAAAGGCAGTTTAGGCTAGTGACACCAAATTTGCTGTATGATGTGTAGAGTACGCGGGATCCAGATTTTATACGTGTCCTCTGTGTGCTTACTGTGGTATGAACAGTTACAGCAAACCAGAAATATGTGCTGTCTGTGCAAGATGGACTGGAATTCTGTCCTTGCTCATGTCTGATCTGTTCACACAGAAGTCAGCAGGATCAGCCAAAGGAAGAGAAGTTCTCAAGACAGAAGGTATTTAACAACAGCAACAAAAAAACCCCTAAAAAAATTTTATCATGAAGAAGGAAAGGTCATGGGGAGCAGAGCATGCATCTTTATATTCTTTGTTTTGTATTGTAGTGTGTGACTAGCTCTTGTCCACTAACTTAATCAGGAAGACATATTTTAGCGAGCGACAAGTAAGAATGAATACAGTCAGTCTTGTTTTCACCACAGGACACAGAGATTGGCTTTGGATGCCTTTTTGAAACATTCATTTGCCAGGCAGAACGGGAGCCTGAGGGCAGAAGGCTTCAAAAAAGAAAAAAATATATATCCCAAAAGTAATCTAAAATATAGGACTACACTGTCAGCTAGTGTAAATGAATGCAACTCCACTAATGAGTAGGAGCATCTATAGTGAAAACCAGAGGAAGATCTGTGCATGACAAACTGAAATTGTGCCCTTGGTCACGTACGATCTACTCACAGAAATATCCAGGCCTTCTGAAGCAAATTTTTCTATCATCTGCTCAAGTTTTCTGGGGGGAGTATGTGCAGCTATGTCTGCTGGGAGAAACAGGAGGGGCAGTGGGAGCGCTCTGGCGTAAAAAGCACTACATCATTAAACATCTCGAGGAGCAAATTCCACCTTCAGTTGCACAGAGGATAATTAACCCCCTCTGGAGCTCTGCTCCAGGTGATCAATCCAATGCCCAGTTTTCACCATTCTTCTAGCAAAACTCCTGGTAGAGCCATGCTCTCCAAAAATTGCATTGGCACAAAACAGGAGCAACTTTGCTGAAATAACCATCATAGCCATTCTACCATGTGGATTAACTGCCTGCAAGTGGAATGCAATTGGAAATAAGAGACAATTTATCTGTCATGAGTGGCAGTGTGCTCCGATTCAGAGCAAATTCCTTCATTTACGCATGCAGCTCTGTGCGGTTTTAACCTTAGCATAGTCACTGGTAAGTCAATAGTAACAGAAGGGGCTGGGGGGGAGGAAGATTTATTTTTCCTTCTTGCTGCTGCAGAGCAACTGCATATTTTCCTTGTCAACAGCTGTGGTTCATATACACTATAGAGACAGGGAGAAAGAGGAAAAAACCCCACCCAATAAACAAGATGCAGGACTCTGAGGAATTGTTGTTACATGCTGAGCATGCCAATATAATGCTATTCACACTCTCCTCTCTAGGTCACTAGAGATTCCAGCGTCCTTTGTCCAAAACAGTTGCTCTTCCCCAGGAGTCTGTGCAAACTCTCATCTTTCTGCCATGCTGCCAAACCCCGCTGGATGTTTTAACCAAGGAAAGGCTGAACAAGTCCCAGTTGTGCACCTAGCTGAAATGCCTCTGTTCTTCACACTGAATTATCACATGCCTGTCTACCCTCTTTCTTTGTATCCCTCTTCCACGCTTCTTCTCTGCTGTCTTCCATGTGACCACTCCTGTCTGTAATCCCTTCCCAGTCCCAGTCCTCTAATGCCTTCCACACATTTCTGCTGGGAGGTTTTACTGATGCTAGAGCCCACAGGGACACATAATCTCGACACTGACAGGCAATGACACTCCTACTTGCTTTTCACCTTCTCCATACACAGTGTCTTGCTTACTGCTTAGGATATTGGAAGCTCCAGGAGGACAACTCTGGCTATGCTCCCTTTTAGCAAAAAGGCTCACAGCCAAAGACACTGGAGCTGCTGTGTCTATCCCAGCCACCTCTTTGTCAGTAAATAATCACTCTGCCCCAATAGCAAATTAAACATGGAAATCTAAACTGCTGCGAATGTAATGGAGTAAGAATGCCACTTTGACTACCACAGCCCAGCTGATGAGGGATAGCTCATTAAACGGCGATCATACCAGCGCTGCTCAGCCAAAGCCTGGGATTTTAGGTTGCTTGAATTTAGCTGTAAATTCACTAGCCTCTTACTGGCATGAAAATACAAGTGCAAACAGACTCAACCCTCTGCCTCAGCTTTCCTCGGGGTAGGGTAGCAAATATTGTCAGCTGTCTACAAATACAAAACTCAAGTGCTGACCTACACCTTCAGCCATCATCTGAACCACAATAAAATAGTATTCAGAGTGGTAAGAAGTCCTTGCTTTACTCTAAAAACTGTGCTGAACTATTTTGGCACTTTCCAAGAAAACTGATGTCACAGTGTCATGATAGAGGCCGTTCACTGAAATGCTGGTTAACATTTATGTCATGATAGTGCCTCAAAAAAACCTCTTTCAGGTCCCCACTGTCTGCAGCACTCTCTCCGTAAGTATTTAGCCTGCTGAAACACCAAATTATTTCACTTGGCTGAAGGTGGGGAGGACAAGAAATTAGGGTCAATTATTTAGAGTTCCAGTGAAATCCAAGCAAACCTATTTATACATGCAGTTTTGATATTATTTTTTTTCTGTAGGGAGCTCAGCAGAAGTTGAGGTCAGTAGAAAGAACAAAAAGTCATTTTCCACTATCTTGCTTTCACCAGAGAGAAGATTTTTTTGTGGGAAAATAACACAATATCTGAGCTTCTCCCAGCAGCCACGCCATCCAAGTTTTTCAGTTTCAGATCTCATTTCATATATGCAATACTGGCTCCATAAAAGGCTCTTGGAGAAAATCATGTTACAAACATAAACGTACCAGGAACAGATGCTGTCCTACAGAAAACTAGTTGTTCTCAGGTGGAAGAGTAAGCATGTGGTGGGCACAAAGCAATTATAATACACCTCTTCATAAATAAATAATAGAAAAATGGTCAGTGATAGTCACAGTGGTCCTGCAGCCAGCCTGAAACCTGACTTCAGACTAAACACTGTGGAGAAGCGAGCAGCATTGCTGGCATTTCCACAATGCAGGTTGAAAGGAATGCTATAACCACTGATTGACACTTGACTCCTTCCAAATTCCTTCAGGAGTTGCACAAAACCAACATCTCTCTGCACCCACTTGCCTTCTACTCCCACTCCCCAGAGAAGCGCACTGCATCCTCCCCGATGAGAACAACAAAACGCAACAAATCTTGCTCTCCTGGGCTAGGCGCTGAGCTATGCCTACATGTCTGGAGCCAGATACTTTCCTGCCTGGCTTTTAGAATGCCAGCTTCTCTTTTGTTGTGCAGCACTTCTTACAGAAGGAACCGTGTATCTGCTTTCATTCGCAGAAGAAAGATCACCCACAGAGCAGGACCTCCATGTGCCTGGAGGGAAATCTTTCTCTTTCACTTGGTGGGTTTTATGAGGGCCATCTTACAGTTTGCACAGCAAATATATGGCTTGATCCAAAGATCACTCAAGTCAACAGAAAGGGTCCTCTTGACTTCTATAGGCTTTGGTTCTTGCTGTTCTGGAGAGCAAGGGACTGTAGTCTTCATAATAAGGCCCTGGGCCAAAAAAAGGGTTGCACACATGACACAACTCTCACCCCAACTCCATTCTCATCCCCCCACCTGCTTCTTCAGGTCACAGCTTTGTAGCCCCAGGATGATGTTTACATCATGTTCCTATTGACACAGGTCAGAGTTCAAGGAAGCCCAGTAAATCACGAGTCTAAATAGGGTAGGGCTGGAGCTGGGTGGAGGAGAGAGGGGAAGTAATGACAGCAGAACCACCTCTTTGAAGAGGAACAAATGTGAATGTTTACAGTCCCCCTGGTGCATTCTCCCTCTGCTGAAAACATGTTCAGACGCTGGTTGGCTCATTTGCTTTTTGAGAAGTTGTGCTAAATGGCAAGGAGCTCTATTCATGCCATCAACAAGATCTTAGCCTATGCTCCAGTTTACCCTGCGAAAATCCATGGAAGGGGGCCAGTGCATTAGCCCTGTATTTTCATATGTGTTGTACCAAAGAGGCTGGACTATGCACTGTGTATTCCCTAAAGTTTGGTGAAATTAGACTTAGTCCCGGCACACAGTGTGATTCTTTTCAAAAGGAAGAAAGCTAAAAAAAAACCCCAAACCACCAAAAACACAGTTAGCAAACAATGCAAGGCATGTTTCTGCACTAAAAACTGTATGTAGTTTAAAAACCTTTCACAAATCTTCTTAATTTATCACTAATCTGAAGGAAGCTTCTTTTTCTCCAGCAGAGGATATATGATCCATCTCCTCTATACTACATCATTTCTGGGTTTTCTGTGCAGTTCAGAGGATCTCAGAAATATTCCCACTGCTGGTAATTACTGCAAAGTGCATCAGCACTTCACACTGTCACTCACTGATTTCCTCTGCCTCATAAAGACTCCAGGAGTGTTTGATAAGAGCATTTAATTGAAAGTGAGTGCAAACTGATAATAAGGCCTTGTGATTCTTTTGTTCATCTGTTTGTTGATCAGTAAATGGTAAGCTCAAGGGTGTGAAGGGGAAAGTTGGGGACAAAATGAGTGGAGGAACCGTAAGAAGGGAGAGTCAACATCCAAGTGTGGGACATTGACTCAGCAAAATCAAATTTCACACTGAGATCCACATAGCAAGGGTGGATTCAGTGTTAGAAATGCATGACCTTTCCTCCTTTTAAAAACAGTCCATGCTTGAAAGACATCTGAAAAGCATTTGTGAGACAGGACAGTCCTGTACATGGGGATAGGCTTCTAAAGGGAACTGTGATCTGCCTGCCAGTCTCCATCCACTTAGCAAACATAATCCAGCCTGTCTTCAGCACAGCCTCTTTACTGATGCTTCATCTATACTAGAAATATTATACTCACACAGCGTTACTGCCAGACCCCTCCTTGCTCAAACAGACAGAAAAAATTATCATATGGACAAAATCCTATTGCTGGTAAAATCGATTTAATCCAGCTGAGCAGCTGGTCTTAGGATTCATTTTCTCCGCAAGAAAGTCCCAGCAGAGATTCACATAAAGAAAATGATCCCCAGGTAAAAGCAACATGCATTTGGCTTCCCAGACTGATACCACTTTTAATAGATGGCTGTTTCAGTGCAGAAATAGCATGGGCAGTCAGCCTCCCACTTCTGTAGCTTTCAGTGAAACCTCCAACTTGTCTTCAGCCCTTTCAAGCCACAAATATTGCTCCTGATCAAGTTTCTTTATAAAGTGCAAAGGCAGCTACTGCATTTTGCAGCGGACAGCAGTGGCCTAACTTTGCTGCTCTACAAGAATGCAAATCGTCGCTCTCAGAAGCTGAATGGCTCCTCTCTTGAGACAACCACAGAAAAGTCTCTGGGATGAGGTTGGCCTTCCCTACATAACCTGTACATTTAGATGTTGTAGCTGAAGGTCAAAAGAGATCACAGGAACATCCATACTGACCACCTACCTATGACATGGCATGACATGTTGCCTATATTCTTCATCAGAAATGCAAGAGTCTTTGGTTAACACAGGTTCCAATTTTTCAGGCTGCTACATTGAGCATAACAGTGAAGGCCCAACCACTGACTGATTTTCCAGACCCTGATGATTAAGAGTGTTAACTGCCTGAGGCAAGCTCCAGTACTAGCAATATCCCTGTCAACTATCTTAGGAGATCCCTGCCAAAAGCCCTAAAGAAAAAATTGCTGACTCCTACTCTGGCAATGAAAGGCCGTTGCCATGTGAGAAGGACACTGAAAAGAGACATTGAAACCACTGTGCTGTCTCAGAAATGACACAAAAGGCCTCCATTTTGTTGGTATGGTCTATTGGATTGCTCTAGAAACCAGGATAATACGAATTATTCCATGGCAGTAACTATTTCCCTTATACTTTCCTGAATTTCTATTGGGTAACTTGTGAATTTTAACGATGTGGGACCACAGTCATTGCAACAACTGCTGTTTTTGTTATTTATTATTTATTCTGTAGCCATTTCTCAGGTACTCCGTCCAGGCTATGAGACACACAGACCAGGAGCACAAAGCACAAGGTGACATGGACATGCAAACAAGACTTACATCTGGTTTGCAGGTTTTGAGTCATTATTTTCTTGTTAGGTAACTAGATGTAAGATGCAATGGTATCAGTCATCCTTCCTGGCACCTGCCTAGCCACTTGAGCGATAAGCAACACAGCCCACAGTACTACTTTTACTAGAGGATATGCCCAATTCCCTCCTCTGGCTACCTGGAACAATGTACTTCAGTCTTATCTGCACAGGAGAAAAGCATCGTGTTAGCAAACATATTTGTTAGCACAACATTAAACATCATTTGTCCTTCCAATGATTATCGCTTTTAAAAACACATTAAGTGATCTCAGATATTTCACAGAATCCCAGTTTCGTGACTTGTTAATATGTTTCACTCTGCCTTGCTTCAGGTTCTCTGGAAAGTCAAGGACAAGCTTATCTCTCTATCTGAAAATTATTTAACTATCTTTAAATTTTTTAAAAAACACTGGTTATAGTGTTTGGTTGCCAAATTTTCTGCTGCTTTCTGTTCTGTATATTCTAAGGCACTGAGCTGCTGCAGGTGTCCTTGATGACCCTCAGTGACTGGCAATCCAGAACAGGTCTGGATGAGCATCCAGCATACAGTGCTCCCTGCTCCACTGGTGGTGAAGTTCACTAGCTGCAGCTGTTCAGACAACTTTCCTATCACCATCCCATGATGCAACGTCTCCTGCTCAGAAATTACTCAGAAATCCCCACTTGCAAAAACAGGACACAGGAAGAGGGTTTTTAGGACACCCAGGACAGGCTGGCAGAACCACAGCTCTGTCAAAATATGTGTCCCTCTGTGGGCATAGTAACACTCTTGCTTGGTGAAGTGAAGCAACCTGCCATGTTCCAAATAAGCACCAGCTGCAATTTTCTCCATATTTTGAAATTACATGTGGCTCTCAAGAGCCTGGCAAATTGTCAACACAGCCCCTAGTCTGGTGCAATTTAAGTGTCCTTAATCTAAATGGTATAAAAAGAAACAGTTACAGAAACTCTGAAAATAAAGGATGACGTTGAGTTGATGACTAAATATTTCTTAAAATCCTGAGGGTGCCTTCTGTAGACATCTACTTTCACACAAAACTTTAAAAGCCTGAGCTGCCATCACTTTCCAGAGGGGCTATCTTAAAGGCTATATTTAGAAGATCTTGTCAAAAAAGTTTCCTTTAAATACAGGCTGCTTAGTCCTACCTAGAAAAGGATGCCATCTTATACTCCGTTGCTTAACTTTTAGCTATTTCCATACACACATTTTTTAAAGGAGAGAGACGACTGGACTAGCTCCTGAACTTAAAATTAAACCATCGTTAAAAGTTTGCAGAGAAAATGACAGCTTTGTGCCTAGTAAAATCCAACATAGTATTTTCCTGGCACTGTGCAAATGACTGATCCAGTGGTTGTTATCTTTGCAAAATGCTCAAAATATGAAATTCTTCATTGGTTGGCAGTTACCAAAAACTTGGGGAGAATCTGGCTTATGTGATTTGAACACTGCTTAGCATCTGTCATGAAAAAGGCTTAGAATGAGTTTCCTTCTTTTGCAGGAATGCAATGAAACTAAAGGAAAACCTGAAAGCACGAGTAAAGCAGCAAGTGAACAGAACAGCTAAGTTAGTACTACTGAAGTGTTCTTCAAGTGTCTTTAACCATCAAACGTTAATGTGATCCTGTCTTCTTGGGGATGATTAGATGATCTCTTTCTGTAAGTCTTTTCCAGCTCTTACATGTATGACTCATCCCTCTTCTGGGCAAAACATAAAAACAGTGTGCTGATCATTCATCATCATTAAAAATCTCATAGCGTATTTCACAAAAGCAAAACTGCTCTAGCTAAAATTCCAATTTGTGTCATTACTGCACACTGCCTACCTAAAAAACTCCCTTCAGTTTGAATCACAGAGGCCTTATTCTAGAATATGTTCTAATCAGACAAAACGACCTTCATTTTTCACTTTCTTGAAGATCGTACAGTCATTTACCCGAGGTGGATACAAAACAGTATTTACACACATTGTATTTGAGTCCTACTGGGAATAGCATCACACAAGATACTGCATAAGAGAAAAATGAGCATTAAATGTGGAGCAAGCCATGGGAATGCAGCAACAAGAACAGGAAAACATTTTTGCTGCTTTCAAGACATGAATCGTTAAAAAACTATGTCCTCAGCATTTGGGCCAGGTATGTGTGCATGGAAGCACTCTCATCCCATGTCTTCTCCTCTTCACACTGCTACATTATAGTTTGCTTTAATATACTTTATAAGCCTGAATAACACACAATTCTTTCCATATATACTACAGAAATTTCCTGATGCACCAATACATTTTATATCTGTGCACAGGGGAAAACCCAACAGTCACTGTTCTGTATGTGTGTTGTCAGTAGCAGAATGTCAAAGCCAAATCAAAAGTGGGTATCAAATTTTGTACAGTGTGTCTGCTCGAAACTAGCAGAATGAAATTAAAAAAGAAAATATTTAGGTTCTATATCAGGAAACCATAGAAAAAAGAAAATACCCAACCCTCTCTGGCAGAGAAATAGCATCTATTAATAAGTTTTGGAAAAGGAGGACAGATTCCTGATTATGGCACTGGGACTTGTAACACAGGGGCTCAGTTTCTAGTTCCTATATAAACTTACTTCAAGACTTCAGGCAAGTTCCCTCGCTCAGTAAATTGGAACAAGAGCTGCCATTCATCATTTGTCTGTGTAGCTGACGTAGCCTCTAAGATCACAGGGTCTATTTCTTACTCTGTTTTAGAAAAATGACCGGCATAACATGGCTTTGCTTTCCATTTGCACCTCTGAGCACTATCATATAAATAAGAAATAGCCCCAATGTATTTGAAACTGCTTAGGGACAAAAAAATAGGCTGAAAAGGACAAAATAATTATAATAAAACCC
>JAVSBS010013648.1:0-41674 GCA_033124195.1 Coracias cyanogaster
CCGGGCTCCCCTGGGCCCGCGTGGGGGGATGCAACCCCCCCTCCCCTTCCCCACCCAACTTCCGACCCCCCCCCCCACCCCCCCAGCTTGGGGCAACGGGTCCCGCTATGGGGCGGGGGGTCCCCTCCTCGCCCCGGAGGCGCGCAGAGGCGACGAGGCTGGGGCCAGGTTATCGACACCCGTTTATCCACCGCCCCCAAGAGTTGAAGACATCCCCCCCCCACCACCACCACCACCTTTCCCCGCGCCTGGGTGGGGGGGGCTCCGGTGGGGCCGGTCCCGTGTAGCGGGGCTGGCGGCTGCGACTCCCCGGGGGCGGGCGGTGAGGGGCGGTTAGCGCTCCCGGGAGGTAATTAGCGCTCCCGGGCGGTAATTAGCGGTCCCGGGGGCCGGCGGTTCCTGGCGCTAATGAGGAGGGGAAGCCTCTGTGCCAAAGGCTGGGGGAGCCTCCCACTGCGCACCCCCCCCCCTTCCATCCAGCCTGGAGCAGCACCCCTGAACTTGGGGGGGCTGTAAAATATTGGAAGAGGTCTGCCCGGCTGTTAACCCCTTCCTCGCTGGCTGCATCTCTGGCCAGAACGTCATCCCCGGGCTCGGCGTGGCATCGCATCGGTTGCCAGGGCCATGCAGGGCAGGGAGGGGAGAGCTGAAACGGGGGGGACGGGGTCTGTCACCGGGTCCCTGCCAGCACCGGTGGGTCCAGGGAGATGCCAAAGCTGAAGCGGTTGTGATGGCCCCGGGCCAGGAACCGGGCTCCGTGCGCGATGCTGCAAGTCCAGATCTGGGGGGGGAGTGAAGAGGGCGAGTCGATGGGCACCCACCGGGGACACCGTCCCCAGCCGGTGCCCCGTCCCGCGGTGCCAGCCCTACCAGGTAGGCGACGAAGGCCACGTAGGCGGCCAGCAGCAGGCTCAGGGGGATGTAGTAGCCTAGGCCCCGCAGCGTGGGCAGAAAGTCCACCACGAAGTAGATGTTGATGGCGCAGACCAGCCCCGTGATGAGGATCATCAGCACCTTCCCCAGGCTGCGGGCAGGGGAGGGGGCATCAGTGTTAGGGCAGAGCTGCCGCACCATGTGCCACCAGGCATAGACATCTGGGGGATCTTGGTTTGGAGCAAGACCCCAACCAGGACATCTCTGCACCCCACGGCTGTACAACGCCTTCGTGCTGGTGCTCGGCGTGGGCTTTGGCCACCCCCAGAATGCAGGGCTGACAGTGCCAGGAGGATGCTGGCAACCCAGGGATGCCCAGAGGATCCAGATGTGGCATTGGGATGAGGATGGAGAGGGCAGTGATGGGGTCTGTCCTGCTCTGGCTGCCCTGGCTAGGTGGGAATGAACATTCTCCCCCAGTGCCCACGCACCAACTGCCGCCATGGTGCGGTTTGGGTGGACGGAACAGGCCAAAGGGAGGGTGCCGGTAGCCGGGGTGCCCCACTTTGCCCCCCTCTGTGCCTCCCCCCACGCTGGCACTCACAGGCCATTGGTGAAGTCCTGCATGAGCGGACGCAGGCTGGTGAAGGTGAGGACAGGCAGGACAGCAAAAGGCAGCTGCAAGGAGAGGTGGGTGAGGGGGGCACGGCCGCCGTGTTGGGTGGCCGGCGATGTCCCCTCCCTCGCCTTACCAGGATGCTCTGCAGGACGTTGAGCAGGTCATTCATGCCCGTGAGGTTGCTGACATCCTTGAAAGCGGCCACGAAGACGGTAGGCAGGATGGCGAAGGAGCGGGTGAAGAGCACCCGGGCGAAGCGGGACCAGCGGAGCTGCAGGAAGCCCTGTGGACATGGCGAAACCTGTGCCCTCGCCCCTTACCATGCCAGGACAGCCCCCCCAGACTCTGGACCGGAGGAACAGGGGAGGACATCAGCCCCTCCTCTGTGCCAGGGCACGGAGCGGGCCCTTGCTGGGTGACTGGGCCCCACTAGATCACAGCTCCAGCTCATTAAGCAAACGATCTCATTAGGGAAACACCTCGTGGGGCACCCACAGGGTGCCTCTGGGAGGGGGTGTCACAGGGTGGGGGGGCACGCAGCAGCAATGGGTGGGCATTTTCTCCATCCTGCCTCCTGGGGCCCAGGGACCCTGACGCCAGCAAGCTGCCAGCTATCAGGCGGGCAGTGCCCCGTGCCCAGCTCCCTGCGGGGATGGAGGGCAATTGACTCCACCAAATACCCTGGGAGGGGGAATACTGCCCATAGGACCTCCCATCCAGGGCCCACCCATTTCCCCCCCCTCCCATCTTCTCCCCGAGGGGGCCAGGCCAGGCATCCTTGTCCCTCACCTCCATGACGAACTGCCCCGCATAGGTCCCGGTCATTGTGGAGCTCTGTCCTGCCGCCAAGATCCCGATGGCCCAGATGTACAGTGCCACCGCCCCGAAATAGCAGCCCAGAACGACGCCCTGCGTGGGGACACTCCCATGGGTACCCCAAAGCATCTCCCACCCTGGGCACCTCCATCAGCTCACGGCCTTCCAGTGGGGTGGTGACAGCCCCCAGCCCCAGGGAGGGGAGTACAACGTCCCCCAGATGTGTACAGGGACCCTCTGGGCACAGCCCGGAGTCACTCACCCCCTGGTAGATATCCACAGAGACCGTCTGGTTGTTGGTGGGGAAGATGCTGGCATATTGGCTGACGCTGCTGTTGACACACTTGTCGTGCTGCAAGGCACAGCGGGCACAAGCGTGACAGCCACTCAGTAGCCCCCACAGACACAGGGGGACCCCCCCACCCACACACCACACCTCTGAGGAGACAAAGGCTCCCCAAGGGATGCTCTCCCTGCTCCTCTCCACGGCCGGGCACAGCCGACACCTCCCCGCAGGTGCCAGTGACACTCACCACGTCCTGGTTTCTCTGACGGTAGAAAGCCTCGGCAAAGACAGCCATGACAAAGAGATTGATGAGGAAGGAGATGAGGAGGGCCAGGCAGGACTCGGTCAGGAAATACATGTTAGCCTCCCGCACCGCCTCCTTCTTGGACCGGTCGATCGCCCGCGTCTGGGCACGGCGGGTGACATGGGTGCCACAGGGTCAGGTGAGCACCCCTGTCCTGCAGCCAGGACCGGCTGGTCCCCACCGAGTGTCCCCCGAGATACTCTGGGCTGGGAGTGCCCTTAGCAGTGCCCTTGGCCTCACCTTGACCAAGGAGGAGTGGAGGAAGATGTTATGGGGCATAATGATGGCGCCAATGATGCCCACAGCCTGGAGCAGCTCCTCGCGCTTGCAGCCGGGGCAGTATGGCAGGAAAATGCCCTTCAGGACCTCCACCTGCGCCGGCCTCACCATCACGTACTGGGGACCAGTGGGAAGGGACACTGTGAGCTGCGGAAGTCCCCTGCCAGCGCCCTGCAGGGGGAGGGGTGTCCCCAGCTCCTCCTTTCACCTCGTAGCCAAAGGTCAGGGCCATGATGGTGATGAGGAGGCCGAAGAAGGCTTCCAGTTTGCGCAGCCCTAGGGAGGGCGAGAGATGGGGTGAGACCCCGCGGGGAACACCAGTGCCACATTGGCACCAGAGCTGCCCTTAGTTCCCCCCACCCTGGCACTCACCGTACTTGTCGAGGAAGAGGAAGACAAGGGTGTCCACGATGGTGATGAGGACCCCACCCCAGAGGGGGATGCTGTGGGATGGCAAGGAGGGGTGTTAGACACATGTCCCTGGGTGGAACAGGGCCATGGGGGAGGCTGGAGGGTTCCTGTGGGGCAGCTCACTGGCCGGCTGAGAGCAGGCTGAAGGCGATGGCTGTCCCGATCACCTCCTGCATGTCAGAGCCGATGATGGCGATCTCGATCATGAGCCAGAGCAGCACACGGGGCACCTGGAGAGGCCGGAGCATCATGCGGTGCCTGAGCCCGCAGCAGGGCTTGGCCCGGGCAAGCTGGCACAGCCTCCAGCGTGGACTCCCTCACCCAGTCTCTCCCACAACACAATCTCTGGCTGCAAGATGAGTTCTAATTCGTACCCTGACCCCCTCTCCCCATCTCTGCCCCAATGAGAGCTGAGGACAGGACCCAGCTGTCTGGGTATGATGCTCCCGGGGGGTGCTGGGGCAGAGGGACATATCTCGCCCTTCTCTGGGGGGCCTGTCATTCAGCCAACACCTCGGTGCTCATTTTCCCCCATCAGGATCCTGCCACCTAGATGGGACCCCTAGCTCCCCCCACCCTTTGCAACGTGACCCCCCCCCGGACTCTCCGCACCAACACGCCCAGTCTCGCCCCGCGTCTCGGCCGCGCGTCGCTGCCCCAACGCCTGGGCTCAGCCCCCCCGGGGGACGCGCTCAGATGTCCCCAAAGGACACGGAGGCAGCTGCTTCCCCCCCGCTTTGCCCCAGGCCCCCATACCACAGCGCTGTGTGGGTGCTAGATGGGGGGGCGCTGGGACTAGGGAGGCTTTGGGGAGCCCCTGGGGCAGTCGGGGTCCTTGCAGCATCTTCCTGCTCCTGTCCAGCTCCCCCCCCGCCCCAGTCCCTGCCAGGACTGTCACCGGCCCAAGCGTGGAGTGACCCCAGGCTGCGACCCCCGGGGGGGAGCTGCCCGTGGCTGCTCACCTTGGGGTAATAGAGGTAGCAAATCTCGCCCAGGTCCTTCCCCGTCACCACTCCCAGCCGGATGGCCAGGCGCTGGCACAGCAGCCCCAGGATGGTGGCCCACAGCAGCACCCACAGCAGCTGGAGGTGATGGGGCAGGAGGGAAGGAGGGAGGGAAGCAGCAGGGGCTGGGCACCGGGCAGGATCTGGCCCGGGGACATGGGGAAGGGAAGCCCAGAGGGGATGGAGGTGCCCCCAGCCCAGGCAAGGGGGCGGCCCCCTCGCATCCCTGGGTGCCCTCCCCTGGTGCTAAGGGTCCCCCCACCTCCTTCCCGCTCCCCGGGCGGAGGAAGCTGGTTTGCCATGGGGCTGGGTGGCCGTTGGCACTGGAGAGGTTACGAAACACCCCCCCGGCTGCTTCCTGAGCCCGGGGCCAGGGTTGGGGGCGGGGGGGGGGTGTCTCACCTTGAACCCCGCCACTGCCCCGCACTGCAGGTCCGACTCCACGTTGCCCGGGTCCAGGTAGGCGATGCTCATGAGGAAGCCGGGACCGGTAAAAGCCCAGAGTTTCCTAAAGCTGAAACCGGGCTGGGAGGAGGCAGCAGGTCAGAGAGAGGAGCTCCCATTCAAAACCAGCGTCTCCCAGTTGCATTCGCGGTTTCCGTTAGCCTGGTGCTGGGAAGCCTTGCTTTCACCACCCCTCCTGGCAGGGGAACCCCCCTATTCCATCCCCTTCTCACTGCCACCCCTCCCCAGTACCGGCCGAGGAGTGGGGGCTGGTGGAGCACAGCCTGGGTGAGCCCCACTGGGCTGGGCATGGGTGGCCCAGGATGGGGAGCCCGGGGGGGGTGTAGGCAGCAGGGTGATCCTGCAGCTGGGTAGCACCTTGCCCCGTGCCTCAGTTTCCCCATTGGAAAACCTTTAAGCGTGGAAACGCTCAGCCTGGTGCTGTGATTTGCCTGAGCTGGGTCTGGGGATGCTGAGGTCCCCAGGGCATGTCCCAGGCACGTTCCCCCACTATGGTGGCCTTCTGCCTCCCCGCCTGCTGGCCTCCTGCCCACCTTCAGAAGGAGGTGCCACCCTGGCAACACCTACCCCATCACCCTTGGGGATGCTGATGAGTTCGTCCAGGTAGGTCTGATCCCGGGTGCCAGGGCGCTGCGGGGGCACGGGGCTCCCCCCGGTGCTGTAAGTCTGGGCTTGGCCCCGGTTCAGGGACCCGGTGAGGCCTGGGGAGGACGAGGAAGAGGAGGGGAGGTGGCAGCCCGCCGGGGGATGAAGATGCTGGTGGGCTGGCAGCCCTGGTACCAGCTTCCCTCAGTCCCACCTGCCCCTGCCTGGTGAGCATCATGAGGGACAAGCTCCATTTTTCCAGAGGCACCATGAGGGTGGCTCTATGGGGGGTACCGGTGGCTACCCAAAGGCATCGGGTGCCACCGCCAGCTCAGGTGTCCCCAAAAACCCCCCATCCCAGTCCACTCTTCAGTCCAAGACCAAGCGTGTTTCTGGGCAGGAGGAGACACTGCTCCAGGTCCTGCTGCTGGGAGGGCACAGAGCAGGGACAAGAACACTGGTTCTGGTGTGTGTCCCCCCCCCCAGCCCGCCCATGTCCTGTGAGTGTGAGAGTATCACGGGTGGGCTTGGGGCAATAGAGGACGGGGCAGGTGGGGAAGCCAGGACAGGCTGCGGGGGAATGATGCCCACTGTGTGGGGTGAGAAGCAGAGCCAGGGGTCCCAAGGTGGAGCAAAGGGGGTTCTAGGGGAGAAGAGGACACGCAGGGGGACCTGGGTGTCATGGGGCTCACCTGGTTCCAGCGGTGCCGTGGCTGGGCCCGATCCGGGCATTGTGCTGGGGCGCCTCGATCTCAACTCTGAGTGCAACGCCTGCCACCCAGCTTTTAAAGGACCCCTTAGTTACCACCCCCCACCCCACCCTGAGGAGTGGAGGAGGAGGAGAAGGAGAAGTGTTCCTTCCCCACTTGCTGACCTGGGCTGGAAAAGGGGCCCTGCCTGGGCGGGGTGGGTGCCATGAATGCGCACGGCCTCCGCTCCCCAGCTCTGTGTCGGGGTGGGGGGGCCCCACCGCTGCTGTCCCCCTTGCCATGCACACGCACACACAGGCAGATGTGGGGCACCCACACCAGCGTGCCCTGGGGTGTGGGAGCACGCCTGCGTGTCATCCTCCATCCCATGCCAAGGGTCCTGCTCCTTGGGTGGTTAGGGGGACAGGGGGCAGAGGCCGAGCGAGCCCCCCCGCTGCCAAGGCTCGCCCCGCGCCGTGCGGGCGGCAGCGGCTCCTCGGCCAGCCCCGGCACAGGCGCTCGGGGCCTCCTTCCAAGCCCTGCGGTTCCCGGTAACGGCAGCCCCGGGCTGCCCCGCATCTCGGCAGAGAGAAAACGGGTGATCCTGCACCCGAGGCGCCCGGGCCAGGAGCCGTGCGTGGCGATGCCATCCCCGGGAGCAGCCGCAGGGCCCCTGCCCCGGCACCCGGCCAGGTGCGGCTGCTGGCGAGGGACCGGGGCACAGCAGGGACCGGGGCACAGCAGGGACCGGGGCAGCTTTTCGGGACCAAAACGGCACCAACCGCCAACCTGCCGGGAGCTCTGGCAAATCACATCACCCTGGAAAACCTGCGTCTGCACACGTGTGGAAACAACTGTGACTTGGCTACATCATCGACCTTAAACACAGATAAAAGGAGCACAGAGGAGGTTTCAAAAAGCAAAACAAACCATTTGCATTTGTAAAAAGTTCCCCCCGGCTTTCTTGTAGCCCCCTTCAGATACTGGAAGGCTGCAATAAGGTCTCCCTGGAACCTTCTCTTCTCCAGGCCGAAGTAATGAGTAATTATTTACCTCCACTATTAAATGTCACACTGGATATGAATGTAAAACATATTTTAGAATGCTCCCCTAGTACTGAATCACAAAACTGAATTGTCAGGCTTCCCTCAAATGCAAGAAAGGTCAAATCTAGGTGTGATTTCTGTCCCCATGTAACGCACCTGACTGGATCAGCAGAACAGAAATACCTGGAATACTCCAAGATGCTGAGTCCAGGCCCTGCCTCCACAGCCTGGGACACTGCAATCCAGAGGTTTGCAGATGGGGACAGAAAGGCACTGGAGGACATGCAGCACATACTTGTTCCTGTTAATCCTGGCCTTCACTTCACAAGTTTTCTGCCGCCCAAATGAGCGGTGAAACATTCAGGTCATTTACATCAAAGCGAGCTTCAGGAAATGGCTGAGTAGCTGGGAGCAGGGAAGGCTTTGTGAAGCTGAAGGGGTTTCCTCACACCTGGCTGAGAAGGCACTTTGCTTTCATTACCTGCAAGATACATCTTGGTTTCTCCACAGACGTGACCTGAGAAAGAGTACCACGAAAAGCTCTGATGTGGGGACGGGGCCTGCAGCACGCACCAGCAATGCAAGATGGCAAACGCCTGGCTATGGGGCCTGGCCACCGCTCCCAGGGCTTGTCCTGGGGCTTGAGCCCAGCTAAGGGGTCCCAGGAGAGCGGTCTGGGGGTGCGCGAGCAATGAGAGCCCTGTCCTCGGGGTGGAAAAAGCACACGGATGTAGAAAACTGCTCCTGGTGCTCTGGCCGGCAGGAGCAAGGGGTGGCTCATTTCCCTGAGACTATGTTCGGCCAAAAACTCCGCTGGGTTTCTACCTGGCACAGGCCAAATCCTGAACTGATACTTCGCAAGTTTGAAAGCTGAGGCGATGGTCGTGCTTGGTACAGGAAAGGAATTTAATTCGCAAATGAGACTTGCAGGAGTTTATGTATCACTGAGTCAACAGAGTAGATTAAAAGTGCTCTATTATCTTTTTAAAGATATTAAAAATATTAATTATACTAAGCTTGTTTAGTAGGCAGTAAACAACCAGAAAAAAACCACAGAAGAAAACATAAAGAACGGCCAACCACGTGTATGTGCACATAAACTTCAGATCCACTAATTCTTCTGCCAGAAGAATCCAGGAAAACCAAAAATCTTCCTAAGAATCAAATGAAGCAAAGCACTACAAAATTAAAATTGACAAATTTGTATGTCTCAGAAACGAAACAAAACTTCAAATGGCAACGCCGACCAAAGCTCACCAGGAGAAGCCCCAGGTGTGCCCTAAAATGCCAGCTCAGTTGTCACTTAGGATTTCACAGCCTCATGCATTAACCATAAAGACAATTCACACAGAGGATTATTTCTAAAATTACCTCTCAACTTTCCACACGAAATTGCCAAGGAATTGGATATAGTTGCAGCATATGACTTAACTCATAAATCCTAATTATTAACAACTGAGGTAATCAGCTTTTACAAGATTATTCTCTTACACATACTTATTAACTATGATGCAATTACAAGAATGATTTTGGTTTCTGAACAGCCACCTCAGTGCTCGCTTTCATACACAGTAATAAAAGAAATAAAACCCTTACAATAAAATTACAATCATAAGGAAAGTAAAATCAACTATATAATTTAAGAGAAGAAAGACATTTAAAATGTAGTTACTAATGCCCTGTACAAAGCAGAGTCTCAGTATAAAATCACCGAGGTGCTTTTCTAGAGGTGAAAAACCCTGAAATGAGCTAAGTACAGGCAGGGAGAGCGTGTCCCTTCCTAGGGCCCATTACCAACGCACTCAAAACCTCTGGGTGCCAAACAGTTGGGACTGTGCTTTCTGGCAAACATCAGAAGAGGAAGAAAAATACTTGGACATGTATGTACGGAACGTACTTTGTATGTTCCATTTCAAACCTACTGTCAAGCTTAGGGCTGGCTGTGGTGGGTGCTGGGCTACAGCTCCTCAGCCTTGCAAATACCTGGAGATGTTCTGGAAACACCTGTAGGTCAGTGTTTTTAAAGAAACTTACTCCATTTGCTGTCTCAGTGCTGCTTAATCCCTACTTCATCATTCCTACCTCGCAGTCAGTGTTACGGTGTAAGGAGGCGTGAAGCAAGAACGGTGCCAGTGCAGCAGCGAGAACTCCTGAGCACGGGCTGTGGGTGGCATTACTCTGGACGCTGTCCTTTCCCCAAGCAGCTCCCTGACTCGCCCTGTCCCTAACGCTTCAGAGCCGTGCAGACGAGCTCCGCTGCTGTTTGGGGCCCACAGCTCTGTCGCTGCAGGCACATTCTCAGCAGCATCTGCCCCTGTGCTGCAAGCAGAGGGGAGGGGATGGAGCGGCTCTGAGAGAGGTGCCGGGCCGCTGCTCCATCTGCAATGACACCGACTCTATGTCCCGTCTGTGGTAACTGGTGGCTATGAAATATTAATACAAATAACATTCTTTTTAAGCTCTTCTCTCCATGACATTGGGCAGTCTGGTTAGAGGCAGCCGAAGAAGAGCCAACTGTTCTCAGCACATGAGCGCGAGTCTCTCACCATTAGCATGCACGGAGGAATAAGGCTCTTACTGTCTCACAAAAGCCCTAGCACAACAGCAGCAGAGGCAGAGGTCACCGCCAACTGAAGAGAGGATGAGATGTGAACTTGACAGAGCCAGGCCACTGGTGAAATACTTCTGCTGCTTTCTCCACGCTGGCAGGGACGTGACCTGCAAGGGAGTGGAGCCTGTGCCAAGGAGAGCAGCAGAACGTCACTGAGGAGGACACTTGTTACTCCAGCAACACAGGCAGCCTGGGTGCGCTCAGAGCCGCCCTGCTTTCCTAGCTTCTCCCCCTCCTTTCTCTTCTACCCAACTGTAGACCCTGAGAGATGTTATCCTGAATAATGCTCAGCTAAGTTTAAACTCTAAATCAATCAAAGACAGCAGAAGACAGGTTCTTGAATTGTTTCTATTCTCCTCTTAATTGTTTTTAAAATAATCAGAAATAGTAGAAAGCCTTGCAGCCTTAACTAAAAGCTTCAAGGGGAAAAGCAAATCACATTGTCCTGCAGTAATCAAGAATCTGTTAACGCTCACAGAGTATCAAAGATGAAACAAGATGCTGTTTTTACTGTTAAACTGGATGGAGCTTGGGACAGAACAGCAGAAAAAGGGTAAAAACTAAAGGGTAAAAACTGAGTGCCCTGAGAAACATGGCTTATGATTGAGGTGCTGCTACCTCCTTGGTTCTCGGAATGGAAGTTGCAAATTTCTTGTCTACACTATCATAAAAATAACCTCACACTTACCATCACTTACACTGACATTACTTGTTACACAGATATTTTACCACCAGTATTTCCTGATACTGTCTCTTCATTTACCACATCAGAAGTGGGTCCAGAGATCATCTCCCACTGTGCAAGAAGGAAGTGACCTGGCAACTCCAGCAACTGGAGAGGTGCTTGGGAATGTTCCAGCAGGAAGTATTTGCGATTTCAATATCCCGACCAAATCTTGTGTGTATGTGGTATTTCAAATTTTGATCTGAAAACCGCCTCCTGACTTGCTTAAATCATAGGTCCTTCTTTGCTGTTAATTTTTATTTTCTAACAATGTTTATAGCCACAATACTTGCACTAGTAAAACTCCCATGGACTTAAATGTCGATAACTAGGTCCAGTAGGATGAGGACTGTCTACTGTTAAAGTAGATAACTCCTGTAAGAGGTTATCAGACTTTCCAGAAGTTACATCTGTTTCCAAGTTTTGTTCAATGAACGTATAATGAATCTGTATTTTGAAAGAGAACTGTGAAACTGAAAGCTGGGTCCCTTCACCGCCAGTTTATTTATATACACTGTTGCCCCAGTTTTAGGATTCCATTAACATGTCTGAAATTCTAATAGTGAATTTCATCTCACTAATTGTAAGAACATCCTTTCTATAGGAGAAGAGTTAAGGAAAAGTCTCTGAAAAACACAGAAACTCTTTTAACTGATTACTGTAGTTCCTAAGCTGTTGCTATTTGAACAGTTCAGCAAAGATGAGGTACTTCAAACATTTCCTAACAAAAGGATGGAAGCACTGCTTGCCAGAGCTGAAGACATTTTGTGGTTGCTATTAGAAACTACAGAAAGCCTGGGAGCCTGCAAAAACACGTCTCTGCAGCTAAAGGATGTTATTTTCTGTGTCTGCTTGCTTATTGTTCTTTCTTTGTCCGCATGTGGCCCAGAAAAAGCCTGAGCAAGTGACAGGAGGAAGCAAGGATCATTACTGGGGGGATGTCCCCGAAGAGCTTTTCTTATTAAGTTTTGGTTTTTTGTGTTTTCTTTTTTAAGGAATGAACATTCTGCTCATACAGAAAAAAAAAATAATTGGAGAACCACTATGTTTTTGATCTGCTTCCTTACTGACAGATAGTAATTGATGGGTTTGCTACAACACTGGCATTCTCTGCGGTCAGCACAGGAGAATCCTCTGTCCCACAGCCTCTCCAACCTCTCTGCCAGGCCGGGCTCAGCCAGGCCAGGCTCAGCCAGGCCGGGCTCAGCCAGGCCGCCCTGGGGCTTCCAGCGAGACGTGGCTCTGCTTGCCCACTGCTGAACCTACGTGCCACGTCCCTCCACGGGACCACTGAACCGAGCCTCTGCAGATGGGGCAGCTGTTGGAAACGGGGATTTTCAAACCAAACCTCCCAGGTTAGGTACCGCAGCCTTACTGAATGGCTTACCTCAATTGGGCTGATGTTCCGAACCTGGTTTAGTTTCAAACCGTCAGAGAGCTGATTAACCCATAGTTACACACCAGATTTCCCCTTTGCTGCTTTAAAATGCTGCGATTTTATGAATGCCATAGCAACGGAACCAGAAAATGAGGAAATGTGGAGCATGAGGCGTGGAAGCTTTTCTGAAGTTGTCTCCTCTCCTGTGCAAAGGAGATTTCCCGCTGTCCCTTCAAGCCTCCTGTCCAACAGCCTGTGCTCAGCGCAGATTAGTAAAAGCCAGAGCAGACAATCTGGGTTTATTTTCAAGCACAACCTTGTGAGCACTACACCTCCCACTGCAGCGGTACCAGGAGGTTCTGCCTCCTGCAGTGCCTGAGCACGGGTCCGTGTGTTAACAGCCTGAGATGACAACGTGCCTGCACAGGTCCCACCGCCACAAGGTGTTACAGAAGCACTGTTTGTGAAGCACATTTGTTGCATGGCTTGTAAAGGTCAGTTCCAGCAACTGGAATTCTGGAACTGACAGGGGTGCAGTCATGAGGAAGACAAAAAGTAGAGGGGGTTTGTAAAGCAGAGTATCACAGGAGAGAAAAGAAACTCCTTCAGCTGACACAGCAGCAAGAGAGAAGCAGAGTGTGAGAAGTCTGAAAATTCACACAACACTTCTACCGAGACTTAGAGGAGTGGAAGAAGACGGGGGGAGAGACACTGAGCCAAGAGCAGAACAGAATCCCAATAGAGAACTCTGGATTCAAAGGGGAGGGAAAAAAAGCAGCGGCTGGACAAAGTGCGCTTTGCCAAGGGCCTCTGTCTGAAGGAGAACAGCTAGAGCACTCTGCCTGGGCCGACAATCGGGCCAAGATTATTCGTTTTATCTGTGAAACAAGTCCCCTTAGACAAAACACTTTTACTGCTTTTCAGTTGGTTTCAAAATTAGTCATAGACTTACTTTATCCCTTCAGTCAAACCGAGGGTGATCAAGACCTTGAGAAAGGCATTCTTCCAGAGAGGCAATGCCGGGCCCAAAATAAGCAGAAACCTTGCCCAGCAGAGCTGCCGTGGAGAATAAGCGCTTTTCTAAACGTTAAATGCTTTTCAAGTTACTCTGAAAAAACTTTGCACAAGAGTCATGCGAACTTATTTATTCCAGCAGGCCAGCGTGCGTAAACGTGGGCCTAACAAAGAGCAGGCTGCTCAGGCAGCTTCAAGTCCACATATTTTACCTAGTTGGGAAGAGCTTTAACAGGCGAGAGCTCTTCTCGAGGACAAGGACTTACTCAGCTGAGATCCTCGGACTCGGTAAAGGAAACTGGAAGCAAACACGGCACTTGCTCGATGGCCATGGAAACAAAACACAAGCTGCCCTGACTGCGCCAGGACATCACCTCAGACGTTCTCATGACCCCTTAAGCTGAGCAGCAGCTCTCAGCAATGCTGGTTTTCACCCAGCTCCAGGGAGCTGGAAAAAGTCATTTAAGCTAATACACAGACTTTTCAGGATGTTACAGACTAGGTGACAATGCTCTGCGGTCTTCTGAATGATCAGAAAGAGCTCTGTGGACTGTGGTTCCTGTTACCACACTGCTCATATCTGTGCACGGTCTTAACTACCGTGCTTTGCGCTTTTAGTTTTACAGGCTGATATAATGTATTTTGAAAGGAGTTATTTCTCATGTTGAATTATGCTGCTCTGGGGTATAGAATGAAAAAAAGGTAAGAGTGGATTAAGGTATGCACGCATACAGCAAGAATTTTCTTCACCGCTCTCAGAAAATTTTGCCCAGCTTCTTCCTCGCAAGCTCTGTGCAGTTAAACACGTCTGGATTCAGGTGTGGTGTCCAAGTGCTTATGTTTCATCTACAGTTATATTCAAAGTTTCTCAGGAGATGAAAGACAGATAAAGTGCATGAAAAAAGTTTAAAACGCAGTCTGAGAAAAAAACCCCTAACATTGGTGTCATTACTTGGAAAACCTAAAGAGAGCTGCAAGCAGCAGTTTGCCTGTGCTTCCTGTTCTTGCTTCTGCATGTTCTTTCTCTCTTAAAAAATTGGACAAATAAGAGAACAGACACTAAACTGCTGGCATCCTCTGTCCCGCAGTACTGAGCGAAGCTGGCACTTGCCAGGCAAACCTTTAGGACTACCCTGCTGGGGTGTCAGCGTGCGCACGGGCTGGGTGGGAGGGTGCTGAAGCAGGGGGTAACATTCCTAGGCAATGCTGGGATGCGGCTCACGCTCTTGTTTTACGCAGTGATAAGAGCCACAAGCTAGAAGGAAACAGCATGTTTTTCTCACTAAGAGACAAGAGAAGAACCTGTGCTAAAAGCCAGTTTACTTAGCTCCATACCTACTTGCTCTGTACCGTAATTAACCAATTCTTCAAGCAGCAAGACAACCAAAATAACTGATCTTAGTCATCTCACTTGGAGTTACACGGGCTCTTTGATAACAGCAATTATTTTTAAGACCTAGCTCAAGGATGTTAATTATCAGATACAAATGCTTGCAAGAGGTGAACTCTCACGTGCTAGAGGAGAGAATGTTCAGTTTTGTCAAGCAAGATGTTTCTTGTCCAGATACTTTCGAAGGATTTCACTGCGCGGTGGTTTGCGCGTGCCTCTGTGGGCTCTTGTGCCTTGGCAACGACTGCGCAGCAAAGCTCACAGGGAAGGAATCTGCTCTGACATTGCAGCCCGAGCCATGGCACAGTCCACACCTCTGGAGTTGTGTAACTAACGATTCTTTATGATCTGTTCAGTTAAGCCTGTCCAAACTCCCTTGTGAACACTCCTAAATGAGTTTAATGATTTAGAATTAATTTTTAAGCTCAATTCATACATGCCAAGTTTAAACAGATTTAAGTGCATCCAGTGGGGATAAAATAAAAGCTATAGCTCACCACGTATGACTGGGATGTGGCGGGGAGTCCTGCAGTAGCTCCAGTGCTGAATTTAGCCCATCTAGAGAAACAGCAAAGTGCAAATCAACCATCACCCACTACAAACAGTGTGATAGCTATTTCGTCTAACTTTGTTTTTTTTAGTGGGATAAAAATAAATAACTTCTTAGAGGAACTAATGATCCGAAGAGCAAGTTGAAACACTAAAAAAATGTATGAAAGTTTTCTGCAAAACAAAAAGACATGCGCATGCCCTAACAAAACAGACACACAATCCTTCCTCCTGTACTCTGGTTCTCTCGGCTGTTGATGTTTAACTTTATTTCTGTTAATGATAACATTCACTGCAGTCTCTCAGAGCACAAGGAAACCGGGTCTGAAATAGCCCATCTTTTCCATGAGTACCAAAAGTCACCAGAAGTGGGAAAGCTCAGATCCCACCTGAGGACGTGGCAGAGCCGTCTGACCAGCTACACAACGCTAACCGCCGCAGGGTAGGTGATTACCCACTCACGAAGGCTCCGACCACCAGCAGCAGGAACCTGGCTCCCACCGAGGACAGAACGCAGCCGTGCTCTCCAGCAGAGCTCTGGCAAGCGTCGGCCATACTCGCGATGGCTGCGCCACCAGCCCACGGCAATGGACTGGGAGAAGGTCCAGATGGCCCCTTCTAACCTGGCCACACTGGTAATGATAAGCAAGAGCTTTTGAAGGGAGTTTGAAATAAATTGTTTTCTGCCCTCCAAGAGCTGGGTGGGTCACTTGGATGGCACTTCAGCCAAGGCATCGGAAGCCTCTTCCCACGTTCCGCAGGCTTTGCGACAGAGCCCTTCTGCACGCCATGGCTCCGGGCAGCCTGCTAGGTGTCCAGCTACAGCTCATCAGTAATTCAAAGTTTAAAAAGCCATTCCCACATCTCCTGAGAGTTCCAAGAGAAATATTTAAGCCAGAAGTAAGAGGCACTAGAAAAGACAGCCAGCTGCAGATGTTCTTATCCTTGTGAGTGAAAACCTAGAAATACTTGAAATACTCCAGATAGTTATGACTGGCCAGCAAAGGCCCCAGCAAACATATATCTTTGTTTTAAGTAAACTATTAACAGAATGGTCCAATCATAATGATAAAAACCACACTAATATTCTTGGACTAAACTACTTAACTGTAACCAGCCAGCCAAAACTAAAGCTACAAAAATTGAGACGCTTCCAAAAGGGGAAAAAAAACATGTAAAGAGCAAGCTTCTATGACACAAAAGGTTTGAAAGCTCATCTTTGAAACAGAGGACATTTATCAGAAGTTCATTTTATTACTGCAAAAGAGGTATCCTATAAAATTTAAGTCTAAAAATAGCCTTTCTCTCAGAGTCCTACCTTGAGTGAAAGAGTTATGTAAATTGCAACATAATTAGAAACCTTTCTTTGCCCTTTGCACAGTCAAACTCTGATTCTTCATTACCCAACTGCTTTAACTCATGCTGATGCTTTCGGAAAAAGAACTGTATTTTAACAACAGTCCATACCTGCTTTAATAAACTCCTTCCATTATTGCACCTGGAGGGATTTTATGTACAAATATATTTGGCAATACAATATACTGTCCGTATTTTGAACCAAATGGCTTTGTGGCGAGAAAAAAAAGTCAATATAAAAGGGGTTTCTCAGTTCTTCTCAATTTTATGTCACCACATACATAGTTCAAACACAGCAGGGAAAGCAAAGCTTAAATATAAAAATCTGCATTTGTTATGTGAAGTTCTATACAAATAGGAACTTGATACAGAAAGGGAGAAGATAATGGTAAGGAAAATCTTTCTTTCTGGTTTAGTGCATCTTAATCCTGCAAGACCTTGCTTTTATAAACCTATGCAAGTAATTGTTGCCATCATGTTTCAGTTACTTTCACGGTCTTAAAAAACCTGGAGCAACAGATTGCAGCTACTCTGCTCCTTACATCAGATGATGTCTGTTTAAAAACATCAGCCTCACCTATCTCAAATCTTACCATTCACCTCTTTTTCACAAAGTACAGTTCTAGTTCTTTTTTTCCTTGGAGAGAAGCATAATAAAAGCATAGCCTTAATCCATTAAAAACAATAAATAGGATTTTTAAATGGTGAAGCTTTGGCTCCATCCTTGTGATGGGAATCTCATTCATATGATAACACGCACGTCAAGATCTCGCGGGCAGCCCTCCCCTTACCCAAGAGCATGCAGGACGCAAGTGATGGCATCAATTCCCTGTCCTTATTCCATTGACATGTATCCAAAACACGGCCACAGCCCATACCAAGGGTGCTACACGCCGGCATTCACCACAGGAACGGGGGAGAGGATGAACGGTGAAACACCACTTTCATTCTACACACTTCCAT
Source organism: Coracias cyanogaster (assembly GCA_033124195.1). Classification (NCBI taxonomy): domain Eukaryota; kingdom Metazoa; phylum Chordata; class Aves; order Coraciiformes; family Coraciidae; genus Coracias; species Coracias cyanogaster. The sequence continues at coordinate 17,363 of JAVSBS010013648.1, forward strand.
GAACGAATTACTTGGCAATTCTGGACATATTATTAAATATATATCCCTACGTATAAAGGCACCTATTTTTTTTCCCTAGTGATCTATCTCCTCCTGTCCACAGTCACCAAATGCATCCACAGCTGCCTGGCTTTCCCAGACCTGCTTTCCCAGGAAGCTCTTTCTGCTCAGGAATAACGAGACCCGGGCTCAGAGAAAGCTACGCAGACAGGAGTGGGGACAAGGGCAGGAGTCACCACGCTCACAGGAACGCACCCAAAGGGGCAGAGCAAGCGGCCACATCCCCTTCACCGGGGGCAGGCCCGCGGAGAAGCTGTAAGCAGGCTGCACAGGAAGGATTCAAGAGGCCCTTGGCAGGGCCATAAAAGCACACTGAAAGTCCCCAGGTGAATGATGCAGCAGTCCCAAAAGGAAATAGAGCTGAAAGGGCAGCTCTGGCTTCTTGCCCATTCAGCTCTCGATTTCTTTACTCAAACTGTTAAGGGAGGAACAAAACAATGCCAAGCACGTTCCTTAGCAAGTTACAGTTAAAGCAAGTTCTTCTCTTCTTTTAGCATGTTTATTTTCATTAGTCTTGTACCCGTATGTATTCCTATACTCACACAGAGCTTTCTTTAAAAACCAGTTAGCTTAGAAATCACTCTGTCAACGACGATTTCTCTCAACCCATCATCACCAGTACGGGCCAGAAGAGTCCTCTGCATGCCTTGCATTCCTCCAGACCCGCTGGGCAGAGCGGCTGAGGTTAAGGACAGCTAACAGATATCAGCACGTAGGTACAGTACATGTTGGGGAAATGCAAATATTCACAGCTGGCTTGCCACTGACAAAGAGTCCAAGTTCTCTTTGTCACAAAGGGGACTGTTTTCCATTGTCCCTAACCCTTCCAGAGGGAACATACACTTCTCTCATTTATGCAATGGGACGGCAGGCAAATAATGAATCCCCAAATGGCTCCCTCCTTCCAGAGGCTCCTAGTAACCAGCGGTGATGCCAGGATGGCAGGGCTGCCCATTTCTAAAACATGCAGGGCTTTGCCCAGGACTGAAGAACAAGACAGTAAAGGGAAGGCAGCCACTGCACACACAGAAAAGCTCTTGTCAGGGCAGAAGAAAAGCTCAGCATGGTTTTAGTTCTGTATTTGAAAAATACAGTGTGAAAAGCTCTTCACAAAGCTAAACAGAGACAGCTGAACTAGCAGTTCCAATAGAGCCACATTAACAAGCGAGGAAGCGGGCAACTTGGGGATCCACTGAAAGAGAGATTTCAAGACTTTTTTAAGAAAAAAAGACCCACTTTCTCCACCTGGCTGTACACCATCATTTCACTTACACATGCTTCACATTTTGTCCATTCTTGTTTTCTTTGAAGGAGAAGTAAAAAGAATGTTGTGAAAAAACAGAATGGAACAGAACAGATTTAAACGTGCATTTGTGATAAACGCTATTAAAGACTGTTCACATAACTAATAAAGAGTAAAATTAGTAAAGAAGTCCTTTTAAAAAAATCATTACATGTAAAGTAGGGATAGTTGCTATGATTCTTAAAAAACTTAGGAACAATTTCATACATTTCAACACCTGTTAAAGGTCCTGCCTCAGAGATGAGTTTCTCTGACGAAGCGGCTGCTCAGCAACACTCTGCTCCTCCGGGGAGGAGGATGCGGATGAGCAAAACATGACCAGAGAGAGAGCGTCCGAGACGCGGAACAACAAGTGAAGAACAGGCAGTTCCAAATTCTGTAGTCACAGGCCACAACCCGGTCAGTGAACATGAACACATGACTTAATCATCTTCATAAATAAGGTCTCTGTTTGGATTTCCATGGTTTGAGAGAAAGTTTCCATCAGGCTCCTTCGTTTGCCTCCTGCCATGGCCAGCTGTGGTCAGGACTTCGGCTGGGCAGCAGATGCAAGGTCCACCAGCAGTTAGAAAGAACCAAACTGTTGTGGTCCATCACCTCCCCAGCACAGGTGCCACATGGCTTCCGTTGTCACTTGCCTGTGGGCCTCGTGGTGGCCCCAGAGCCATGCAGCGTTGTCCCCAGTCTACAAGAGGTGCTGTTCACGTATCAATCAAATCTGAATCGTGTTTAGAGCACGTCTTCTGAGTTCCAGACAGCACCTGGACTAGGATACCAGGCTTTCTTCCAGGAACCATTAAGATAGGAGCGTCCTCTCACCTGCTTCCTGCTGGTGGCCAAGTGCTCCTCAGCGGGCAAGCAAAGATGTCACTGAACATGGCCAGCAGCACTTTTCACTGGGGAGATGTGGGCAAGGCATACACCACGTCTTCTGCGCAGAGAGCAGGTCTGTGCTGTGAACACATGGATGGACAGCAGAAGAGAGGAGCACAGGCCAATGTACCTGGTATCTCCTTCACCTCACGGGAAAACTAGCAGGTGCAGAAAGGCTTGGGAAGCTACATCAGACTGGAGCAGCTTCAAAGAAGGGTTCCACCATTGTCCTCGCCTTGCTTGTTTTAGTCCAAGAAAGAGCCTAGCAGCAGTAGAAATGTGAAAAGCATATGAAGAAAAGAAAGTATAATTTCCCTGACCTTGAGGAAATAAAATTAAGCAAAAAAAAGCTACCCTGGGTAAGCTACTGGGCTACAAATGGATGAACCTTTCTCTGCAAGCCTAAGAGTCATTCCTAATAGCATTTTTCATCTACTTCCAAAAACTGCCTAAGCTGAATTCACAGAGGGTTTTCCACAACTGACTGGTCTCACCTGGAGACAGATGATAAAGTAAAAAAAGAGTTTTACTTTACAGAAGAATCTGAGAGATATCTACTGCTTTCCTTTGACACTTTGTTAGACAAGCATAATCCCCCTCGTAACTACTGACAGCTCCCAAGCAGCACAGTGTGCTGTGAACCCAGAAGAGAAAGGGCCTGAGCTGAGGCAGGTCACGCTCTTGTGAGGCTTTCCCGGAGGGGCCGTGTCTCCAGGCTGCCCTGGCAGAACGCTGCGGAGGCCCTTGTTCTGCAGTAAATAAGGAAAAGGCCCCAAGATAAGGCCCAGGCAACCCTGCATCTGGTGCCATTTGGCAACACAGCCAAGTGCCAGGATAGGTTCTCATTTACATCCACCCAAGCTGGCTGACTCTTCGTCTCCGATCTGCACACAGCTCAGCAGTAAGAGTCCATCAAAGAGTCCCCAGACCACATTCTTAATCAGGCTAAATTACTGCGGACCCAACCCCATTTAAATTCTGCCCACATGAAGCAGTGCTGCAGCTAAGACATCTAGTGTGATAATCACTATTGGGCATTAATTAATGGTTACTTTCATTTACAGATCAGAATAATATATACATGACAGCTTGCTCATCATATTACTCCCGAATTAAGGCTAGATATTTGAGGCAGAAAAATGCAAACAACACATGCTTTTAGCAGGGATTGTTATGCAGTTACAAGCATCCGTCCAACCAGCAATTAAATCACTTGCAAAAAATTGGTGTGTAAGAAATAAACTAGTTTAAACAGATCCAAGGAGCAACACACGTATTATTTGCAAATAACCAACTGACCCTGAGCTCCAGACACTGTTTTTTCTCACAGTGCCTTCGACTCTTGAGGTGCCCCCACCCCACGCTGCTCTTATCTCCCAGCTTGCATTCCTGCCCGACATTCTCTGGGTTGGCGCCTGCCACTGGGCAGACACGAAGGAACGGTCTTTTTACTGGTTTTCTCTTTGCGTCCCGCAGCACTGACCAACCATTCCCTACGCGTTCGGGTGCCCTGCTACTGACTCTTCTTGAGAAGCATGCGCCGGCAAACCCTCTCTCAAAATCCACTGCGCCTTCACATCGCTGCCCTCAGCAAAACTCAGAGTTTGGTTCTAGGACCTTGCTGCTTGTTGACCGCGGCCGCTGCAAAGAGCGGCGATCCTTAGCAGAGTGCTTCAAACATAAGCATTGTTAAGCGACAGTTACACTTGCAGATCAGGGTGTCTCTAATACAAGAATTTAAGGAGCAAACAAATGAAAGCCAGTTTACATGAATCACTGGAGAACAGCACCCGGAGATTTACATTTCAGACGCCACTTCAGGCACAAGTGCTCTGGTATTCACTGCAGTATTGTAGCTGTGATGAACACATCTGGCATTAATAAGAAACACACAGTCCCACTGCTGCCCACTGCAGCTCATGAAGGTAAATAGAAAACAGTTATTTATAAAAACACTAAATCATAGAGAGTATTAGAGAGTCTGTAACAGTTCATCACCGTACTTCTAGCTTCTCTGAACCCCAAGGAAAAGAGAAATAAACCTCCTGGCTGGTGCTAGCTCTAAGTGCTGATGGCCTGTAGGAATCGTGGCACGTCACACACACCAGCGTCTGGGGCAGGCCACTGTGACCACCACGGGACACTGGCCACGTGGCCAGCGCCGGGGGCTTGTGCTCTGGGCAGAGCTCACTGGGCCACCATCAGCCCAGCACAAACCTGAGCTTTCAGCTCAGCAGAGGACACTGGCTGCTGAGTGATCAATATGATCAGAATTAATATGCAAAAAACCCACAGGCAGAAAGATCTGATTCTAAATGTATATCTATTGTATATGAATACAACCGAGTTCAACTTACAGCTTCTCACTGACCTAAACAATCTTTTAGTCCAGCACCTAAGTTTATTCCAGTCAAGCAAAATACTTTGTAGAAGTCAAGACTGAAAGAAGGGGTTACAGTTGCAAAGAACATTCATTAATGAGTGTCCATATGGCCTATTTAAACAAATGTATAAACAGATTAATGACTAACACAATATTCTAGCCTAAGGATGAGACAACAGTTTCCCTCTCTATTTGTACATGTCGGTATGTGATTATTATGTTAGTTTTAATTGGCAAATATGACATGAGAAATTACTGCCTTAATATTACAGGTTAAAAACCAAGCGTGCAACAAATGATCCTGAAGCAGACTTCTCATGTGGACAGGCCAGCAAGTTCTCTGCAAGCACAAATGTAGTTCTAGATCTACAGACTTAACTCTTTTCTTTGCCCCTGTTTCCCACGGAGATAAAATAAAGACAAAAGAAGAGTATGAAAGAGTGATTGTGACCACTCATTGTTAAAATATGCAAGTTTGGTTTACATGTTCCTGACACACACATTTTTTGTTCTGTAAGAAAGCAGGCCAAACAGCCATCTGATACAAACTGGGACCACAAGAACAGCGCAGAACTCAAACCAGCCTTGAGCTCAGACGAAGGTTAGAAATGGGTTTGTGAAGAGAACGGAAGAACCATTGAGTACAGAGGTGCGCATGTGAACATTTTAATTGACATGTTTCAAATTTGCAGTACTTATTCAAGTGCTGGCATGGAAAAGAAATCCCAGAAGTTCTTCTCCCCTGTAAATCAGCGAGCTTCTCTCATTCAGTTGTATATGGTTGTTTGCAGGAAACACCCTTTATAGCAAACAGGAAGAACAAAATAAAACTGCCAGATAATGCTGCCTGTCATCTCTCCCTCCCCAGTTTGTCAACAAATGGAAGCGTTTAGCATATAAAGATCACCAGAGCACGTTAGATGTTTGCAATTTGGGTCATCTACAGACCTCGCTCTTCAAAGAAGCAGCTGAGAGACCCCTGCACTTTGAATAAAGCCTCCAGGAGCATATTTAAACAAATCTCTACACCACCCTTCTGAGTTCAGTCTGCTCCAAGTCAGGTTGCAAAAGAACATTCTTCTTTTCCTTGTGCCTAGAGAGAGTGCAGCGCAGGGCCAAAGGAGAAATGATTAGAAATATTTAAAAGGGAGAGGAAATAAAAAAAGAATAAAAATCTCAAGAGAACAGATCCTCGAAATACTGCAGTTGAAAGTCTGAGAATTGGCAGGCGGCCAAGAAACATGCTGAGTGCAGAAGACGACATGGGGATCGCAAGGAACTGGCAGGCAGACATCACGGGAGCTGCCAAATGAGAGCACACAAAGCGAGTGAAATGAGTCAGAGCTCATAAAAGGAGATATAAGAAAGAAAACTCAGCACAAGGGGCGAATGAGAAAAAGGAGACATGATCTGGGACTTGCAGCTTTAAAATGTTGGACAAAAATAACTGAAAAACCTAATTCACCGGATTCAGTCTGGTGTATGGCAGAGAAAAGTGACAACCCGAAGCGATGGGGCACACAGCGGAGAGCACTGGCAGAGAACGGGGAAGGAGCAGTCGTCCAGGAAAAGCAACAGAATCCAAGTCTGGAATTCCTCCTGGGCAGGGCAACTCGCAAACTGAAGGTTTCTATTATCACTTCTCTCTCCTTATCTGCAGCCTCTGCTGATGCAAAAAGCGAGTCAAGGCTGCAGGCTATGCTGCTGATGGAGGTGTTGCAGGGGAGGAGAGAGCTCCTACAAGAATGCATTCCTTTTATAAAATTCTATGAGCTTCACTGGAGATTTCAGACAAACATGCAAGTTCAGACTTCACATGGAAGTTCAGCTGCACATGACTCTTTCCGGTAGTCACAGCTCTGTTTCTGTCTCTACCTGCTGGCCATGATTAAGAAACAAAGCCTGGCCTGCCTAGGAAAAGCACAGACCTTCTTCAAGAGTTTTAAATATAAAAGGATTGTGCCACTTGTTTTGCAACCTCTGCGGCATCTGCTCTTTAGCTCTAACCTCCCACTGCAACGCAGATGCTGTTGGCTCCGTTTTGGGGGTGCAGTTCATCTGAAACCTTGAGTAGCTTCTACTGAGCTCATCTTCCATCTTTCAGGCCCTGACCTTTGATCCTCCTGTGAACACAAGTCTTTCGACCAGTGTATCATGCAGAATCTTCACTCCAAAATCCTTTATGCAATCTCTTCATTATTTGTGTTTACTTTGATTTACAACAATAAATACAGGCAGCTGTAGTCTCAGATCTAGGCAGCACTGTGCACAGATGCGTACGTGCCTAACACACCTCTACAACTCAATTATAATTCCAACAACTTCACCAACTTCTCCTTCACACTCCTTTTCCCTTTTGATAGAAAAGTATTTTTTTCCATCAACATCTTAAATGCAAGCAGGCTTTGAGTCATTCCCCAAGAGTCCATTAAAGCAGATAAGGAGCAGTGGGTGGGTGTGGAGGAGGGCAGGTGGGCTGGCTCCACCGTTCCAAACCTCTCATCTCAATGAGCACACAGCTCAGTACGATGACAGAGCAAGAAGAGCGAGATGGAGCAGGTGAGTGTCAGGCTGCTAGAACTTTATGGACCAGAGAGAACACTTTAGCACCTGGGAATTGCTGAGGACCAAGCGCAAGGAGCAACTGTGCCATATGACTGGATGACCTTTCAAGGTCCCTTCCAACCCAAAGCACTGTATGATCCTATGAATATGCTCCACTCTGGAGGCACTACTTGCACTGACAGTCCATGTCATCTCTACTACAGCACAGTGGTCTGAAATGGGTCCCTTCCAGAATTAGAACCATTCAAGTGAGGGATCCCCCATCGCCAGTTCCCAGCAGGGTCCAGAATAATTTACTCATTTATGTGGTTTTGTTAAGAACCACGTAGGGAAGTTTGATGGAACTTGCACAAGACCCAAACCAAAATGAGACCTGGTGCTGCAAGGCTCCCAGTGCAGTACGAACAGCCCTGTGAGCGTGGGACGGATCCTGAACATCCAGCACCCGACGCTTGAGCAGGAGGGAGGGGGCAGGGCCTTGCAGATCACAACCACAGCTTCAGGAACGGCAAAGCATCAGGGCTTTTTATTGCTTTGGTGAAAATTAAAGGCAGGCAGCAAATCTCTTAAAAGAGCCAGCAGAAACTCACGGCAGATTATGGCCTCGCATGTTTATCCAGTGTCTCTCCAGAAGTACTTGGAGCATTTGCCGTGTGTAAAAGCAAGCCAACAGGCTATTTTTAAACTCACTTGATTCAACACATATGGACTCAATTCTGTCAAAAACAATGACCTTCTGATGTAGTTATTGAAATTGCCACTAGACAGAGCTGTTCATCTTATTTTTAACCTCAGAAATATTTATAAGCCCAGTGATGTGCTCGAAATGCAAGAGGAGTTTGTATCATAGACTCTTTCAGAAAACTGGCGCATGACTGTAACAACTGCACGGTGTCTGCAGCCAGGGCGTAGTTTCTGCACCACACTATATATAATCGCCCCACCGGAGCCGAGGGCTGCATCTGCGTCTCAAATTCTCAAGTCATTCACCAAGAGCTAGTGATCAAGAGATGACAGATGAAAAAAGAAATCCATTCTTTTCCTTGATTAAACTACAGTGTATGCGTTGGACTTGAAAATGAGCCAAATATCTGCAGATCTAAAATCACCGTGACAAGTCCCTGACTGTGGAGTTTACTGTCAAGTACCTTTGGCCAGGATTTTGGAAAGGTCCAAACAAAGGTACCTTTGAAAACCAGAAAAGTTTCCATTTCAGGCAGGTAACACATTCAGAAAGTCATTACGTGTGAGTGCCACAAACTGCATCCAACAATTAAGACGGTGCAAACTTGTTAAAATACAGTATTGCAGTTGAATTGCTCGGTAATGATATGTCCCACTGCACATGCTGTAGCACCCACGTGTCCTACTGCCCGTCACAGCGCAGCAGCTCCTCCTGCCAAGTAACGCGGAAATTACCCCAGAAATTAAATGCTTGTTGATGCCCGTGGAGCCATGCTGGTTTGTATAATCCAATTATCCAGTCTTTTCAGATAAATTTAGGGTAAAAACCATTTTCTTTAAAGAAAAGCAAGCACTCATTTTGGGAGGAAGCAGAGATCTGCAGGAGCGCTAGTTCTGCTGTGCTCACACCCTGATTTGCATTGCAGGCAACCCCAAGCAGGAATTTCTGGCATTTCTGCAGCTGCAGCTACAGCACTGATTTCATCTTGCGATTGCGACTGGAACAGTGTGAAGGCACAGCCAGCTCTGGCAGGCCAGCGTTCCTGTGCAGCCCACGGATGGGCTGGGGTTGGTGTCAGCGTTAGCACAAGGTTTCACTTGCTTCCCTGCTGGTATCGGGCGTGGGTTTTTAGGTTCCGTGTCGGTGTCAGACACAGTTAAGTGTGGAGGCAGGTCCCTGCCTCTGCCAGGCCAGGGACTCTCTCTAAGGGCACGTAAAGGCTACAGCGGGACCTGAACTGTCCACACACCGCGCTTCAGGACCTTACATAATGCATTTGTTGCTTAAGAACACACCTGTAAAACCTTTGGCCCTTTCTTCTCACTTACTCTGGTAAATCTCACTTGCACACTTATTTTGTGCCAGTCCTTGCCTCGGTCCCAGAGCAGCGTTTCCTCGGGGCAAGCTGCACAGGGCAGCCCCACAGCAGCCCACGTGAATTCACCTCTAACTCCTCCTTTGTCCCCCAGACCACCACCTGCCAGTACCAGCAGCCTAAAGCACGATGCAGGACAAAGCTGGAGAACAGCACGTCCCGTTGTGTGAAAAGCAAGCCCGTGGTGGCAGAGCTTCCCCAGGGCCCCATGTAACTCTGGCCCTTCTTGGGAGGCTGCCTGTAACCGCGTGCGATACGTCGTGCCCCTGCCTCCAGCGTAGTCTCTCTGACTTAGAGGGCTCCTGTCGCCTTAATCACTGCCATTTTGACACTCACTTTGTTTGACAACCATGGCAATTAGAGGTAGCTTTGTGATTTTTCGGACCCCGAAGTATCACCGTACTTTTAAACCATGACTGAATATTACATTAAGTACAATTTTCCGTGACGCTTTAACATGAAGCTGTGTTTTTGAAAGACAGTTTTCACAAGTTTGCAGTTGCGCTGTATTTCAGATGCCAGTCCAAACCAGGCTTCCTCCCCGTTTATCCTCCCATCATGCAAAGTCACGCTCGTCAGTAACTAGAGGGTGAGACAACAGGGAAGAACCCCGTTTGACTGGAGGCTCCTTACTCACTTTGAACCATCAACAGGCACTAATATACCATTTGGTTCTGCTCTGTCGTCATTATTCTCCCCTCAGCCAGCAGTGAGACCCGAGGCCAAGGCCTGCAGGCCCTGGCCAGTACCGAAGCACGCGGGGTCCCGCCGGAGCAGCCATCTCTGCCCTCCGGAGCAAGGGGCCAGGAGGCTGGCGGCAGGTTCTGCTCTCAGCCCAACTCCACCTTCTGCCCTGGGCAAAGTGCAGGGGCACAGTCTAGCTATTAGCACGTTAAACCAGGCTAATTTAGTATCTGCAATGCCAGCACTAATTATTTCTGCAATGCTTCTCAACTCAGTAACACTTCTTGCACCTTTTACCTCCTCAGCTCTTGCAGAATTTTTAGCTGAAACCATAAGAGACCAGTCATATCCTGTTGGAGATTTTTAAAATGGTGATCCCTTTGTCAGTGCCACTGGTGATCTTTGGACATTTTCAGACTTTGAAGATGTGTAAGGCGGCAAGAAGCGTCAGCAGACGTGTAAGAGAGACAAGGCAAGAAGCACACAGATGGGGTACACAGCCCATAGGATCAGAAGGCAGAACTCTGACATGGCCCAGTACAGGTACCTGGGGCATTCTGGGCAGGCAGACTAAATGAGACAGGATGAGGTACAAAAGAAAACCTGTCCTACATTATCAGCAGAACTTCACAAACCTGCTATCCTTCAGACAAACTTCAAGGAAAATACAGACCTGGGGTGTTTTGGCTCTGTGACATTGCCAAAAACGTTGAAGTAAAAGGTTGCTTATTACCATCACTTAATAACTCAGGAGTAAGAATCAATTTTACCTGGAACATTTCTCATTTTCTACTGGAAATTAAGTTACTGATCTGCTTTTCAAAACCTGATCAAAGCACAGGGTATAAACAAATGTTCCTTCGCATGCTAACTCGGGAAGAAACGTTTCACTCTGTCCTAGCTCATTCATCCTCTGAGACAGCTCCATCAAACTATGTCAGGAATTTAACATTACCTCATGTGCTCAGAACTTGCTTTCCTGGAGTACAGTTCTGCTCCGGGACTTCTGTGAGGACAGGAACTCCTGATCCTTTGACTTCGGTCACATGAATGTACTGTAAAAGCACAAGAGGAGATCAAATTATTCAGCAAAATGAAATTATTAGAAATACCAAAGTCTAAATCATCGGCATGATGGTGACAATCTGACTGCAAAGCAAAACCTTGCAAATAGTTTAGAAAATTACACATTCACTTACTGTTGGGTTGGGGTTCTGCATTTTGATTATTTGGGTATTTAAGGTAACCTCAGCCACAGCAACAAAGCATTTATAATATAAATATCTATTGTACTATCATATTCAGTGAAACTCTGCATTTCATACTGGGTCAGGGTTTGCTGAGAGTACAGCGTAGAACAAAACAGTGGTAAACAAAAAACGCTCTGATGGCTCTGTTCAGCTCAGGCCCCAGTGCCCTAGTCAAGGTGCAAGGGCCCGGTCTGAGATTTTACTAGTTGCAGCAATTTAGAATTTGCAACAGTACAATCTAAAAACTATTTGGTACAGCAGAAAAGATCTTTGGATCAGAGTCAAGTTTAGGTTAGGATGAAGCCAATGAAGTGTTCGAGCTCAAAAGGCTGGAAGTGCCCTTGTTCTTGAGAGGCTCAAGGGTGGTGCTCTGGTGAACTCAGCAGGGCTAGGAGAACATCCACCCTCTTTGGCCAAAGCGCCTGCAAATCACTCACCTTTGGGTCAAAGGCTGTGACCCTCCTGGACACAGAGCTCACACCAGGGAGGCTGCTGGGCTCAGAGATCAGGGCACTGGGATGTCCAAGCTGAGCAGAGCTAAACCACAGCTCAGAATCTCAGCTCCTCGTTCCCCAACTGTTTGTGTGAAGTTTTACGTGCTTCTGTTTCCCAAGTTCACCACAAAGTGGCACTGCAGCAACTGCCATCCAGTGCAGGCGGAGGAGGATGGAGAACTTGGCCCAGCCAGGTTTGGGGTTCTGTTTCCTGCACTGAGTCACCACTAAGCTCTGCTCATGGCACCATAACCCCTACAGAGGGTTCACTTCGTTAAACTTGCGTGAACCGCTCAGATGGGAGTTTCCTGCCTTGCTTACACGGCAAAAACATCCCACACTACTTTCTGCTTAGTCCACTGTCCAACTTTGGACTAATCGCGACTAATGAGAAGTAAAATGATAGATTTGCTTTAGCAGAAATATAAAGTATCAAAGACAGTTGTTACCGAGCAGGGAAACACAACGAGTCCCCCAAAATCTACTGCACCTTCTTCCTCTGAAGACTTAATAGTCTGGGCCCACTGTAGAGTTTATAGAAGGAAGACTCCAGAGATACTCAGAGATGGCCCGTGGGAGAGCTGTGGGGCTTGAAATGCTCCTCAAACAGCGCTGCTGTTTGCGTACATCTAATTATTTTCCAAAAGGAAGCGCTGCACGGAGAAGGGCCACAGACAGTATTCACAGCTAGCTCATCACCGATTTGCAAATAGGTAAGTTAATCCCTTTTATGGCGTTTAATCATCTTACTGTAGTAAAGAATCCAATTTTGGTATGGATGAGTACAGAGGGTGCAAGCTAGCCCTTGCTGCTCAGGACAACACAGAGGCTGAAAACAAAACAGGCAACCAACGGTGAGCTCACATCCCCTCTTCCCAGAGCTCGCTGCTTTAATAGCTCCTGTTCCACCACTGGCAATTCAGCCTCAACCAGTCATTTTCTAGTTGCGTTTGATTAAGATCCATGGTTAGAGATACATTATGAAGATAGTGTTGTGACAAATCGATATAAAATAATTCTGTGAAAATGAAAGCTTATCTCTAAAAAAGAAAAAGAGCCCGCTATTAAAATAAATGCATTAAATGTTTGCATTTAATTAGAAACCATCTGGGGATATATCAGAAAATTTAAAATTTAGGCAGGTATGAGAAAAGGTTAATGTAAGGGCTACAGAGAATAACATAATGAGAGAACAAAACATAATGACTGTAGTTTAGTCTGTAAACTAAGGAAAAGTGCTGGGTCTAACTAATATACCTGTTCACTGTCCTCTGAGCTAAAGCAACTGCGCTGCGGGTAGCTCAGAAATACTACAAACATTTCTGATGGAGCAATGTAAGAATGTCTGAACACACTCTAGATTCTTACTACTTGAAATGCTCTAAAATTAGTCTGAGACAGAGAGAATAAAGGAACCAACAGAGCTCATCAACAAAAAGCGATATATTTCATGCCACATCACATTCTTCTAATGCTTTAGCTTGCTCTGAAAAATACGAGCTCATCTTCTAACTCATCTGGGACGCTGCCCTTTGAAATGAGGGAAGTGTATGACACAGAAGGTGCATTGTGTGGGCTCATCCTCCCATGCTGCCTTAGAATACAGAAAACCAAACGCAGCCGCTGCGTTATGAATGAAACCAAAAGGCCAAATAACCAGTAAAGCAAGAGAGGGAAACAAACCTAGTTCTGAGGTTGATCAAACAAGGACAACTGCTTATTCCACCTTACTATTTGATTATTTCATACACACGACTCCAGAAGTAAGCAACACATTGCACTGTACGTATCATAAATGTGACCGATAGACCTGTCCTGCATGACACTCGGTAGGACAGCTTGTCTTCCCGGAACTGAAGCCTTCACCCAGCATCACCGCTCCCTGCCCTGCCCGGCCATAGGCGCTGCCAGGACTGCAACCTGCAGCACGGCTTCGGGAACAGACAGGCTGAAGGAAATCTCTTGGGGAGATTTATCCTGGGCATGATCTTACTGCTTCTGATGGCTTCCAAGCAGCGGGTGGAATTCTGCACATACCGCTGAGGTAGGAATCCATCTCTTGCTGTCCACTTCAGGTCCACCCCAGTACCATAGAGAAATGAGCCTCCTGGCTGGAAGTCCTGTGGAATGTCTTCCAGCTGGGACTGAAATGCAGTAAGTTTTGAGAACCTCTGCTTAGAACAAAGCTTTGTGTCGCACCAACCAGCCGATGGGCTAGGAAACAAACCTCAACCTAGCTCACCCGGTCTTTGGGTTTCAGATGCTGGATGAGATTTTTATACTTCTGTAAATGTGGATGCGATACAGACACAAATGTGCCATGTAACTGTGGCCTTGCTGGGGTAATCATTTGAGCTAAATACTAATTACCACAGTAAGTAACCAATGTGCCCATTAGACCTGTCCCTGGGCAGGCTCTCTGCCAATTCTGTCTTCTCATGGGAAATTCATGGCCTGTGAAGCCAAGCAAACCTCCAGCTCCTCGCAAACCCGCATCCTCCTGCGCTGGCTGCTGTTCTGGCAGAGAAGAGATCAGCGGCTCACTGAGGTGCTCTCCCTATCCAGAAAGCACACGCCCACTTCTGAAACATTCAATCGGTGGAAGTTGCTGTAAACCCAACAGGCAGCATGCCAGCTTCTCCTTCTAGACATAACTAGCTGGCTTCCCAAAGCCCATTTTTATGTTGCAGTTACATGTGAGTACACCAGCTACAACGTTATGTGCATTTTAATACAAGTAAGAGGTGATTTTTCCCGCTTTCTGGCAACAAGCTGCAGTTCCCACAAAGTGCAAAGCTACAGCAGTACGACACGACGCAGATTCCTCACAAGCCGCCATCTATACTGAATTGTTATTATGCTAAATTGTTATTATTTGTTACTATTTTAATGAAAGCACTATCTTTATAGTCACAGTATCCCAGACGAAATGTTACTCTGCTGGAAAAGATATTTCAATGTTTCTTTGATTTGTACATGCACAATGAAAACAGGGGAAGATCTGACTGAAAGTAAGTATATTTTGCTACCTTTAACAAACAAGCTCTTTCAAAATGACTCCCAAATGAACTTTCCAGGTTTTCCTTGAGTCAGAACACATCTGATGCTGCACTTAGGAATTCCCAGCATGTGATAAATACAAGAGTAGAATAACGCAGTGCAACTAACCTGGCACAAGATTCCTGACAGGGCTCTGACCTCTCAATCTGTCAAGCTAATTAGGAAGATCAGACAACCATTAATACCACGTTTCTCCGGGGATACGGGCCGTGTTATTAGCAGTACAACACGGCAGCACGCAGTGGTGTGAGACTCTAGACGGTGTCTCTGCAGCAAGCGTGCCAGCAGCCCTACAGCCCGTTCCTCTGGGGCTGACAAACGGGGTGCCAGCCGAGTTCCCGTCAGCATCCTCTGTACGTCCTCTGAAACTGCTGTGATTGGGAATGGGATAAAAAGCAAAGCGCTTCAGGAACTGGACGTGAGCACCCTGGTGCTGGGGAAGGGGAGATGGAAACGGCACCTCTGGGCCTCCTCCAGCACCAGCGAGTTCTCACGCTGACTGCCCTCAGGCCTGGGTGTCCTGCAGAGCAAGCACAGGAAAAGATGGTTTCTCTTCCACTTTCTCTCGCCAGCCCAGGGGATCATCTCATTAAAACGTAATACCGGCTGTCTCAGATCCATCTGGAGTGGGCTTGTCCATTCCTTGGTAACAGAAGCAAAATAGGATCTAACATTGGAAGGACCAAAGAAGAGGTGCCAGAGCAAACAGATATTAAGGAATAGTCCCTAAGCCCAAGTGCCACATACTCAGCGGTCTGGACTCGGGCAGGGCTGGAAGCTTGACATGTTCCATTTAGGGGGGCTTTTTGGTGATCGTGTAAAGAACAAAGGATGTTGGGGTGATCCTCCTGGGGCACCTGAAGGGCAGCTCTGGCAGCAGTGGTGGCCAGACAGCAGCTAAGATGCTGCCAGACCAGCCCGGCAGGAAGAAACTGCCAGACAACCAGTGCAAGTGCAGGCAGCAGGGACAGAGCACCGGGAGGTCAGGACACGATATGAAAAACGCAAGAGGAGCTTTGGGTAAGCTCTTCGCTGGCATCAAAAACTTTTGTCATTCAATAGGCTTTGAAGCTAGTGGCGTTCACTTAGTTTTTAATAGGAATGAGAAAAGCAATATTATTTTTACTTGCTATTGCTTTGTTACACTTGCCATCCAACTTGATTCATGGTAATCCTTTTACTTCAGCCATCTGCCAATTTGCAGTAAATTACTCAGACACGCTGAGCCTCTCTGGTTGCGCTAGAATGTTAATCTGAACCATCGAGGCCTGCTTTTCATCAGCCAGAGCAGTGTGCGCCCTTTCATTGTCACCGCAGAAGACGTTTCCCAAAATGGACCAAAATGAAGGACCTCATGTACAGGGCTTTTCTTTTGATCTACCAAGAACGCTTTATCCTTCCATTCTCAGTGATTAAGCAGACCCTGGGATATGCTATTCCCATTTTTCAGCTGAGGTTAAATGTACTTTTAGCCACAATTTATTGTACATTTCTGTAAATAAGCATCCTTTTGCTTTAGTTATTTTCTCTGCATCACTACAAAGCAAGATGGATTTCCAAAGCTTTGAAGACAAAAATGAATAGTGCTCTGGACATTTAAACTCATTCACTGTTCAGGCAGTTAATGAAAGTGCAGACCCGCTCCCGAAGCTGCAGCTGCTCAGGGCCTGCTGTGCCTTTGCCTGCTCCCTCAGTTGGAGAGACAGGTTATGACTCACACCCCTAGAGAAGCGGGAAAGATTCTTTTGTCACATTTTTGTCATCAGCAGTTGAAGACGGTCAGGAATTGCATGAACCTGTTAAAGAAAACAAAGAGTTTTCTCATGTCAAAAGATGGCCAAAACTTTGCTGCTGATTAAGCAGATGTCTTCCACATGAGGTGGGTCTTCAGAGATGGAGTGGTAAGTGAAGATGGTCTTGTGTAGCAGGCATGCCAAGAACAGGGCTGACATCTGCAGCTGAGCTCTGAGGGGCCAGCTTTGTTCAGTCAGCAAAACGATGCTGAAGTTGATGTCTGCATTCCTGCAGAGTCCAAATGCAAGGACAGCTCTTGTTCAACCATCAGGGCCTACGGAGCACACAGCCACCTCGCTTGGCTTAGCTGTCTGATTCAAACTTTGGGTACAGGGTGGTGCTGGCTTCATTTAATCCTCAGACACCTCCAGGGATAGCTGAATAAACCCATCCCCAGATAAGTCCCCACCCCACACAAAGGAAGGCTCTGGGCATGCAGAGGGAGAGAAGCAGCTCTGGCCCAACGTGTAAGATAAACTGGCTTCATTAGTCGTGTCTGTGTGTGCTTCTAATGGTGAGTGATTTCAGTTCTAAGCGGCATCCAGAGATGCTGTCTGGGACCAGAGGGTGGGATTCATCCCCAGCAGCCTTCCGCTGGCTTTGGTCAGGAGGTTATATTCACAAAAGCATTCCACTTCCTAATAAAGCCATTGCTAACCCCAAGCAAATCAAACTGAGTAGGCAAGAGTGCCAAAGAGGCTGAGCAGGAGATGCTGCTCAGCTTTAATTCATGGGAGGGATTACTGACACATCAAGGTTGTCTAAATGGCTTAACGTGCCCTAATGCCAGACAAACCTCCCGCTACTTGCAACACTGAGACCTACACAGATGCACATTATGGGATTTTCAGTGTTAGAGGGGGAATAAAAGGAAACAGTAAATGCTTTCCAGCTGGCATGTTTAAATGCTCTTCGTCTTCCTCTGAGACAGCCGCAGGTTAACTTCAGCTGATGACAGATCTCTCATCCAAATGCCGCTCCAGATAACACAAAGTCATTGCACCTACCCTGCAACAAACCTAAACAACGGAACATTCTTAAAATCACATCTCTATGACTGCAATCGTAACTAACTTCAACATGTGAACTTTAAAGACAGAAACAAGGCACAAGGTTTGAACCCGCTGCCTTAAAGTAATTACACACTCATAAAGCAAGCCTCAAGAAGTCAGGTGCCGCAGGAGTTCCCAGCTCAGAGAGCAACTGGTTCAGGTCGTGCAGTCCATGTCCTGCCACTCACAGCAACGTCAGGAACGCGGCTGGCTGCAAAAGCCAAGTGCCAGGTATGGGCCATACAGCAGCGATGCAACATACAACTCAGAGTAACGCGCACACAGAAGATTGATGTCCTACAATGGCCAGGGGCTCCCCAGACACCGGCTGGGAACCAGAGAGAACCCCACGGCCACTCAGCCCCTCGCATCTGTTTCCACGTTTTTGGGAGCTGACAAGCTCTCTGTCCAGCTGTGCTGTGGCCACGTTGGCCCCCCTGTGCACAGAGGAACTGTCGGTGCTTTGGGAACATGGCCTGTGTTCCTCAGGCCCACAAAACTCTTCTTCAGCAACAAAGCGAGGTCCAGACACCTGTGTGCCACCTCAGAGGTCCCACGTCAGGAAAAAGGTCCCGTCTCATACCCCAGTCACCCAGCAGGCCCACAACCAGTGGTGGGGCTTCAGCACACACACAGTGGACACAAGATTGGTACATTCAGATAGATCAAGGGCACTGGGAAGCAAACTACATAAATATTAACATGAGAAAACAAAGAAAATAAAACCAACTGTTCTATTATTTATCAGCGTTATTTTCAAAAGTTGTCAACTTTTAGAGAGCGTTTAAAAGGAAACTTGCAGAAACCACAAAGGCTCCTGAGGCAATCTCTCCAGGACAGAAAGTACAGCACAGAAATCAAGTGGGGTTTACTCATCATTTTCTCTAGTCAGTGAAAAAGGCATTTCATTTGGTTTTGGTTATGTTCAATAGTTTTTACCTTTACACTTATAAAATACTGAAGACAAAAAAATTTTTCAGCTGTCAAGTGTCAGTCACTAGGACACAGCAACATCTGGGGCCTCTGGGCACTGGCGTCACTCAGAGCAGTGAGAAGAGCCAGCTCCTCCCAGGACAATCTCGCACCCACCCAAGACTGATGCACCCCAGGACAGACACTGTCTGTCTGTGCAGCTGCTGCCACACACCTCCTCTGGCCGGGCTTCCTTCACAGCAGATTTCTAACTATGATATTAACCTTTCCAGCAGAATCGAGATTGATTCCTTACATAAAAGCAAAAGGTCAGTGTCCTTCTGAATCATTTGTTTAAATAGTAAATATTAATAAGTTGATCTTGGCCTGCAAAGACAAAACCTCTAGGATGCAATTAGCCAAAATAATTACAAGAACGGTAACACAACAAAAGGCAAACCCCTTTGCCTCAGCGGGTCCTAGCCTGCAGTGATGCAGTGAACCACCACCCGTACTGCGCCAGACCCAGGAGCGACTCCAACTACTTGAGGTAAGGCATTCCAAGAGAAAACATACGGAAAAGAACTGAAAAGAGGAAACCTGGAAAATGTTAGTCCTTTCAAACGGAACCTCCTCACACAGAATTCAAAACCAAAGTCCAAGTGGCCTGCGATCGAAGTCCATGGACAGAAAATGCTGGAGCACGGAGCCCATGTTCTACCTGGCGGGACAGCCGGGATTAGCCAGCTGGCCAGGAACAGCCTCCTGGGGAAGGAGCAGCTTTTACAAGGACCACTTTGTTATGCTCTTCATTAAATAATTCAGGAATGTCAAACACCATTGCTTACTTTAAGATTAAATTACAAAATAAATCACCCGAGGCCAAAGCAACGCTGCAGAGTCACCCGCTTACCCATTTATAGCTCCAGGACATCCAATCTCATTATAAACAGCCACGTAGTTTTAAACGCCCCATCAAAGCTACTGTTTTATTAATTCTGACTGATGACCCCATGGTAGCAAGTGATGTGCTCCAAAGAATCTGGTGTCTGCATAAAGGGAGCAGGAATGAGACATCTTCCTGGCTGTCTGGCTGAAGAAGGTACCAGACATCCTGAGGAACGCTGGGGAATTCCCTTCATCGCTGTCACTCAGCAGAACAAATGACATCACTAATGGAAATGCGGATGTATCCCTGAATGGCTCAGGGGCTTGAGGAGAGCAACTGGGGTGACGTTCCCAGAGCTTTCCCCACTGCCGAGCACTAGTGATGAGGAGAAACAGTTGGGGCCCTACTCCAGCTAGAGAGAGGTGGGAAGAGAAAGGTAAACCAGGTTCCTGAGAGATCAGCGGACAAACAGCTGGGACTGGTATCGCTGGCAGCAACAGTGAGATCCAGCAACCCAGGACCTGATAGAATGACTCAGGACATCAGTCTGCACACAGTGTCTAGTACTGTTTCTTTGACAACCCAAAATTAAACGGGAACAGTAAAAGGTAGTAAAAAGTTAGCTTTACAAGATGTGGCTAACTACAGTAAAGCATATGTGCTGTGCTCTGTATGAAGACATACAGGCTGCCGTCATCGGAGCGAACACGGGCCAAGCAACAGAAAATCCGGACTGTGTGGCTCTGACAGAAACCCAGAAACGTGAGATGTGCAGAAGTGTCTGTCATGTACTGTCTCCTCCAGTGAAGACTACGTGAGCTCCTGGTCTGTGCTCTCTCCCAGAGGACTAATGATCATCAGATCACACAAACAAAGCTGAAAAGCAGACGGAGCACTTGTTTCTTGTAGAAACGCAGAGCAACGAGAAAGTGGAGCAGAGAGACAAGGGCTGCACTTCGGATCTTGGCCACTGTACTTCAGCTCAGAGAAGGGTGATAAATCAGGCATAGACAGCTCTCGGTATCAGCGACGCTGTCACGGAGATGTGGCGGGAGCAAGAGGAATGATAACACGGGGGTATAATGTGACCCTGGGGCAGAAAAGGTGTGCCAGCTGTATGGCTATCAACACATGAAAAAGGCAAGGAGATGGTTTTTTCAGAACGGGAGGTGGGACGGAAAAAACTGTATCCGTCCTCAAATTAACATTAAACCCTAGACCCAAACTGCCAGCAAATTATTTTGAAATGCCCCTTCAGTGAGGATTGAAGGTCCCGGGGAAAGAAGCAATGGGATCTGCAGATCACAGAGTAACACAGTCAGACTCCAGCCCAGGGGGGAGCGGCAGAAAGTCATTTCACAGCTGTGCAGCCGTCTCTTTGAAATATTAGTGACAGCAGATGATGGAACTGGCTTAAAATGAATAAACAAACAAGCCCTTGCAGGGGGTGACGCATCTCTTAGGATGGAAGGGCTGCTGTGACAATGTTTAAACCAAATATCACACGCAGCTCTACTCTGATTCTTTATTACAGTGCATTTGGACAGAACTGCGTGTTGTCAGTTTGCTCAGTGATACATGAGGCTTTACCAGAGCAGTATCTGGAATAATGATTGCTTCATGTTGGTGATAAAGAAAAGCTAAACAGGGTAGAAAGAGAAGCCCACTAAACTTTCTCTTGTCTTAAATTGTATTTTAGCAAATAACAATTTGGTCAAAAAATATAATGCAACAATCATTTATCCTACAGTTTTACATAAAAGACCAAAATAATGTAACACGGACTCTAATTTAAGCACAAAGGGTGGGGATTCCCAGCTCGGCAGCATTTCCACCCTGACAATACCACTGTGTGTGCAGCTCCATCACTCTCCATCACTGATACTCAGATGACTGGGGCAGCAAATCACCGCCACCTTAAAATGCACCAGCACAGAAAACAAAAAGGTGCCATCGGTGCCTCCTTCAGACGGGGCTGCATTGACAAATCCACTAGAGGAAGAGGTCACAAAACCGCTGCTGAAGCTGCTCTCTACCTGACCAGCACAGACGGGGGAGAAGAGCCAGTAGCTAATGGAGTTCATTAGGAGGAGGAGCTGGACTTGATGAATTTCTTCATAACGCTGATTGACTTGGACAGCACATTTCACTAATGTTTATGCTGCACTGAAACCTAATTATGATTTCACTGAGTGACAGGATTAAGATGACACAAAACATACAACCACATTTTGAAAGGGCAAATTAGGCCATTGTAATTGCTTGATGATTACTTTTTAGGTGTTACTTGAGCAGTTCAATATATATACACAACCAAAAGAAGATCTGAACCTGTGTCAATAAACACCATTCAAAGGACGTTCTTGCACCTCCCATGTCACTGTAAGGACCTGGAGCTGGGGATGGCTGGTTCCCCACTGACTGGTGAGTCCTCGCTGCGATGCCCCAGGGCAGCCTTCTGATGTATTCCAGACACCAAAGCGCTCACTCCACTAATGCTTCTGTGTATTTGGCTTTGACATCGATTAAGGGATTAAAGGCACAGCTTTCTCAATCACTCAGGCCAGCAGAAGAGACTCTTGATCCTTCGAGCTGAAGATATTTTACTGGGTGGCTCAAAGGAGAATGTGACAGAGTGGAGGACGTTCAGACACGTCTCTTACAGGGCAGACATACGTATCATCACACCAATCTGATTTCAGTGTGAGCAAAGCATTTGTGAATATACCAGAGGGATGTAGAGAAACATAAATGCTGGCAGGATTTAATCATCTTGGAGGGTACAAAACAGCACACAGCTCTCACACTGCACAGCTTTTTACTGCAACTCTTGTCCTACGTACATTCAACTCAGCATCACCATCGGAGAGGAGAGAGAACGGTGCTGCAAAACTGTATGAACCTTTTGTTATGGACCGAGCTAGACAGAACACAACAGTTATCCTTTCAATTAGCCATAAGAAAATACTGCCTTATAAACATCTGTTTTCATGGAATTATAAGACAACATTCAATATTAATGCAAACAGAGAATTTATTAAAGAGAAAGACAGAATAATTGATTAGGTTAGCGTCGACAAGGGCAATTTATGCCAGACATGAGATGTCAGGGTTCGAGCCTTGGCCCCAGCTGAGGCAGAACAAAGCGAGCAGAAAGATACCCTGAGGAAGTAGCAGTGCTGAGGCTTCCCTTCCCGACACTCCCCACCTGCTCCCCCTCCATGTGGGACGCAGGCTGGGTCCAGGGGAGCCAGGAGAGCCGGGCAGGGGCAGGCAGGAGGGGGCCAGCAGCCCCTGCCCGCTTCCCAGCTGGGGAGATCCTGGGGGCTGGCAGCCCGGCTCCTGGCTGCTCCTGTCAGCGCCCGTGATGCAGAACCTGCGCGGGATCTGTACAGTTCTGCACCTCTGCTGTAATATAACAACGGGTAATCATGGATTTTAAAAGGTAGATATTTAATATGCCATAGATCGGTCTTTGGATTAAAACAGTATCAAATTCACAGAGTAAAAAGTAAAATATAAAATACTATAAAATAAGCCTGCAACATGTGTTTGATTTGCTTTGTAAAAGGAAAAACCCTTTCCACATGGATGCGATCCAGACTCCTGCTCCCATCTCGTTATGTCTTCTACTACTAGGCATTGCTCAAGAATATTAGAAACATTAAAGTTTTCTTTTTGGGTATTTTTCACTTGGAAAAATGAAATCTTCAGTCAAATTCATTTAGAAGAGATCTTTCCAGATCTGCAAACTGCGATTTTATATGAACATCATGAGTTGGAGACTTCCAGGTTCAAATCTAGCTTTCTCCTTGAAGCTGACCTGATCGTTATCACAGATTGCAGTTGTTTAATATGCAAGCTTCCCAATTCTTCTCTGAAAAGCCACCAGAGGAATAGTGCTACAGAATATGTAATGGTTTATTTAGTCCCTCACATCCTTCATGTACGAGAGCCAATGGAAGACGGAACAGAAGACTCCATATTATGGACTGACTAAAAATGTAAATTGACGTACCAGATTTTAAAAAAAAAGCAGCAAAAATTCAATTTTAATCAAAATCCTTGTCAATTCCTAAAGCCCATGGTTGGAAGCCTGTGTTTAAATACTGCTCAGCTCTTCTGTCTTGTAAGAGTCTATGCCAGGATAGACTGGGATTACATCAAGAGTAAAAGGCTTCCAGCTGTAATCAGGAAACCAATTGTATCCTTCTCTTATTGCCTCCAAAAGCCTAAAAAAGTCAAGGCAAAGGGAAATTATTATAAAGCTGTTGTATTTACAATACTATAAAAAATCCAGAGGAATATGAACTAAGGTATTTTCACAGTGGACACAGAAAAAGAATGATTACGGATGTAGCTGCTCACCTGGCAAAGGGACCGATGACTTCAAAGGTTTCAGTCAAGGCCCAAAGCAAAGATGTGAGCAGACTGGACTTGGCATTTCACCACAAGTAATGGCTTTTGAAAATACAGCCCAGCATCTGCAGCGGTGTGGTTCTAGGATGAGTGTGGGGTTCTCAATGTTGATATAACAAATGAAATTCAGGCAGAGTTAGACAATGGCTGGGAAGGAGGATTCTGTAGCACGAGTCGGGATTCAGCAGCCCCTCCTCTTCCCCCAGGTAACTGTCTGGAAGCGCATTCTTTTAGAATCTGGAAATGCAGAGTGGGCAGGTTCACGCAATGATTTCTGGCCTCTGAACAGAGTCCGCTTTCCCTAATCCACAGATTCTCTCCCACCAAAGCCTTTTTTTTCCTGGCAGATGTTGAGCAGATGCTTTTTACTATAAACAGATGGGAAAGATTTTTCAATTACCAATTATTCAAGTGACAAAAAGGCCTGTTGCGTAACTTAGAGATGGTATTGAAATAATATTTATGCACATTCAAAAAAAAAAGAACATTAAAATAACACTATTAATCTGGACTA